>JACEGR010004319.1:0-89172 GCA_014170235.1 Listronotus bonariensis
TAAAGCTTTTAATTCGTTTTGTTTTAACGGATTTGTCATTTTCTTTCGGAAAACGTTTTGTGTTTTATTTTTACACATCTTCTTTCTTCTTTTAATGCCATGCTCTGTATCCAGAGCGTAGGCGTTCCCTCTCAAACATTAACATTAAATGTTAATGTTAATGTTAAAAAGACTATTACAAATTTGTAATAGTCTTTTTAACAAAATGGGTCAAAATTATTTATGAATTTATTTATTTACTTGATATTTGACACAAAATTATTTTTTATAATTATTTTAAGTTCAAATACTGGAAAAAGAAGTATGTAATATACTGCCAAATGTGACACGCCTGTCATTTAACCCTTTATAGAGCAAAACAATGTTTTTGTTCAAAATGGATTTATGTTTGGGTGGAGTCTTCTGTAGGTCATAAGGATCATATGTGTACCTTTGACAGAGCCTTACGTGACATATAAGGCAAAATATTTCAAAATGTTATGCAATTACATGAAATTTTAGAGTATAATATTATGCAATTAAAATTAACTGGAACCTACATAAAGTAAACAATGATTTTTGGAATACGCATTATCAAAAAACTATAACAAATTAAAAGAAAACACTACATTTACACAAAACTCAACAAAAATGCCTTTTTTTATGGTCCCCTTAATGTTCCTTGGGAGAATACGAGCCCCGGCTTAGTGAAGTTGGCCCAACTGATTTAAATTTATTATATTTGTAAAGGACTCCGCAGCATTTGCATTAAAAACCGGCACGGGTGAAATTCTTTAATATTGTAGAATGTTAGAGTCTCATCCCTACCGGTAACATTTTCATGAAAATTTTGAGAAGTCACCGACAATATTTTGGATTTAGGAATTTCCAAAGTAACGTCAATGGATGATATAAAAACACATTATATTAAATACATTTTTTAAAAACATAGATAGAAGATTAGAATATGGGTCATTTGATTAAAAATAGATATATTTAAAAGATAGAATAATTAGCTTTAAAATTTGCAATCCCACAAAGTATCTACAGTGTGGTCCAAATCATACCCTAGAAAAATTGTGCCAATAAAACCACATTTAGGATGGTTTAAACCATCAAATGAATGTTAAAACAGTTTAAGGTAAATTTTTTTAGTGCACTTTTAACCCTTAAATAAGTTTTGATAATTTAAGTGTTTGGGCCATTCCTAGAGGAAACAAAAAAGAACCTAACATAATTACCAATTTGAGATGGTTGGCCCAACTTCACTGGAGACGGGGCTCGTATATTCCCACAAAACGCCATAAAACTTAAATTTTCTTCTTGCTACAAGAGACTGAAACTTGCCAGAACTCGACTATCATTAGTAATAACATGCTTGATCTGGTGGGAATAAGTCGGTATACTTATAGCCACTGCTTCTTCTAAAACATTTTGGTGGAAAATTATTATCCCAAGACCTTATAAAGGGTTAAATGAATTCGAAGAAAGTGGTTTCTCTCGAAATATTAGTTTGTACCAGTACGCAATAAATATTTCGCGATTGAATATCAATGCCACTAAAATATTATTATTACTAATTAAATAATATTTTTGGTATCTTAAAGTTATTTTAAACCTAATGGTAATAAACTAGTTAATAAATGCCATCGAGTATTACTATTCTTCATTACTGCAGGTATAAGAAACATATTTTATCCTTTATAGGGCGTAAATACCAAGACTTTCCCCCTTGAGCTTCCCTCAATAATGGAAGTCATTAGTTACCTTACCCTCTCAGCCATTTACATTCATGTATTTGCGACACTAAGCATATATCTAAAGGTTAGTTATGGTACATAATAAAACCGACTGGACAGCAACGTTAAAATGTTATTCAAAATAATTAGCGACGTTAAGACCATTAATTTTTTTATTACTGTTATATATATATATATATATATATATATATATATATATATATATATATATATATATATATATATTAATAGTGTGCTTTTAAACAGGTTATATTGCTTATTACCCACGATTATTACCCACGCTTATAACCCACGCCTATTACCCACATCCATTACCTATGGCGTCATAAGGTGCTTTAAATGTGCCTAAATACAATAATTTGTATATAGTCGATTTAAAGATAAAAATAACTAAGTATATTTTGTAAAAAAAACTTTAAACATTTTTAGGTTATTTATAGTAAGTTTTTGTAAAAATAATTTTCTAGTTTTATTTAGGAGTTATTAATAAAAATAAGTTTATCTTTTATTTTTTATCACAAATTTTGTATTAAATCGTTGCTATTCACTAAACCATAAAATGTCACATAGTGAGTTTTACCTTTAAACCAACAATATGTTTTCGGCAAACCACCAAATATGACTTTTTAGCCCAGGTTACCATAAAGTTATCTGATAAGTTGTTCCTAAAATAAAGTAATAATAAAATTAATCACATTTGATAAAAAATTTACAGTAGGCTATAATGTCGGCGTATGTTATATCTGACAAATATTCTGTCACAAATCGGGAACAATATATTTATGTTTGTATGGGTATATTTCCAGAATAAATCAATAGTCGTAGAAAATGTATAGTATGCAACTCGCACGGAAACTCAGTTCCCTCTCGTACGGCTTTTCCACGAGTAAGCAAAAGTCATACTTGTGGGAAATTAGTAACATTCCGTGCTCGTCCCATAACGTACTTTTTGTATACACTTTTTCAACCTTTTAAGGAAATTTACGACCTATTATTAAAGCTGAATTAAATGGGTTAGTTTTTCGATTTTAGTTTAAAACAATAGAAAGCATTTTTACTTGATAGATTTCAAAACATGGTTTTCTAAAATCCAGATATAGAGCAATGAAAGTAATGGTAATGATTTATGGTGTAGAGACTTAGGTCCTGTAGAGTAAATATAATATAGTAAATTATTAAGAAGTGTCAGATTAATTAATTAAATTTTCTTGCTACATTTATAACACCGGTCAACAGAAAAAGAATGCGTTTTCGTTCTCATGCTTAAATTGTTATTCTAGACATTACAAAACACTTAAATTTTTATTTTTGAAAAAAATAGTGTTGTACTATATATTTTTTAAAAAATCTCCAGTATACATCCCGTCAGACGCCACTGGTAGAAATAGTTAAAAAAAAAATTACATTAAAAATGCCTAATAGGTGCATGTCAAATTTTATAAAAATATCTCAAACAGTTTTAAAGATATAATAAGAAACTTTTTGATCTTAAAATTTGAAAACCCTATAGCTTAAAAGTTAATAGGTTTAGAACATAATATGTTCATATGAACTTTTCTTTCTAAAATAACCCAAGAAATTGGATTCTGTATTTTAAGCCATTAATTAATTACACCCTCTATAAAAATAATTGATTTTTTACAAAATCTTGGAAACTTGCTCTTATTTCTACAAACGCAGACTTAAATAAATAAAAATATATATTTTCCTTAGTTTTGGGATAACCAGAACTAAAATTTAATATAAAAAGTCAGACACAAAAATCGTGAGGACCAGTGAAAATAAGTATTGGTACAATTTTTAAACAACCGCTTCGTTTCTCCAGTAGGGAAGAGATCAAAGTCCTTAAGCGCCAACCCAAAAGGCCCAAGTTTGATCCTCAGCCGGGGAGAGATCTCTAGGTTATAGTTATTTAAGGGCGTATTCTGATGTAAAAGTAAAAAATACCGATATTTACTTTTTCGTGTTTTCAAAGTTTATCTATTTAAAAGTATTTCTACAACATGATATTTTAAAATTCAACTTATTTTTGCAGTTTTAAGTATTTTGCTAAACCGACATCCGAACTGGCTCGGCCAGAACTAATCGAACAACCCCAGAAAACACAAAAAATAGTTTTTTCAAAGTCGAGGAAGTTTCAATGTATGAAGCAGAAATGCAAATTAAATAAATGTTAATCCAAAATATCATGACTTAAACTGCGAAAAACTTGACGCGAAACTTTTAAAGCCGATTTACTTGAAATTATTTGGAAGTCTTTTTATGAGCTTCTGTATATCCGGAACTAGCCGCATTCCCAAACTTTAATTTTAACTAATTTTTAAAAAGTCAAAAAAGTAAAAAAAAAACTGGTAAAAAGTTTTTTTTTTTCAGACAGCCGCCTTTCTTGTTTTTTCAACTTTTTCGTAGTTGCTCTCGATTAATAATTTTTTTATTCTTTTTTGGATTACTAGGAGGGTTGGAACCGTGTGCATTTTTACATGATTTTTTGAGACCCCACTTTCTTAGCTGCTATTTTTTAAATTTTTAACATTTTGTACTTTTTATTTTCATACTAATGTTAATAAATAACTTACAAAAATTAAAATAAAAATATTATTTGATTTTTTTTCCATGTAACTTCAAAATCACCTAAAATTTAAGCCTCTTCAATAGAAAATAATGTCAGCAGTGGCACTACTGCATTGCATAAAAGGTGCTGTGAAATGCTAAAACTGCATGTGTCAGTGCTTAAACAAAGCTAAGTAATCGGGGAGAAGATGACCTGACATATTAAATAACCCGACACCTATGATATTCTAGTACTTAGGCACAGTAGCGACGTTAGGGTCGGGCGCGGTTGGGCCACCGCCCAGGGCGCTTGAGAAAAAGGGCACCGCAGGCACCATGGAGTATATTCAAATGTGTGGATTTTTCGCGAAGGTAGAGTCGTAAAAGCGCAGAATAGGGGGAAACGGCGTGATTAATAACAGATAAAAGGCGCGACTTAAAAGGTAAGAACCTTATACTTTTTACCCAGAATCATTAAAAAAATTCGTGGTATGTATTAAAATCGCATTTGAGCGCAAAAGGTTTAGTTCGCTTCACTAAAAAAAGCGTTTAAGGACACCGCGAAAATCTCGCCCAGGGCGCCAAAAGTGCTAAAACCGGCCCTGCTTAGGCATAGGGGAGACCGGGTAGGGTTTTCTCACGGGGAGGTTGTCACAGCGCAAGAACTGTACATAAGAGGATAGCCGAGATCCCACGATTCTTCCGCCGAAGCGGTCGAAAGCGTGACGTCACCATCAGTACACTTTTAAACGCCTTCCATTTGAAATGTATGGGAATATGAAGAATTTTAGTCTAAAAAATGATGATACAGCACTTTTTTACATTGCAACTTTGTTAGGGTTTAGAATAGGACATTTATTAATTAATACCTTTAATAAACTATTTTAAAAAAGTGTTTGGATGTTTAAAGTAGCTATTTAACCAAACATTAGTCTATTTAGTACAAATTTCGTAATGTAAAGAAATTCCGTTTTGACAATAATTTCTGTTGATTTGATATAATATCACATATTTTTGTATAAAATTAAATCCATACCTCAGAATTTTGGTGTGCTAAAAGTAAATAATATACAATTAAAGAGTCAAGATTGAGGAGGCAAGTATTTTTTTAATTCAAATTATCTGCACAAAGGAAGGGGATAAGTGATAAAAATCATTAAAATAGGGATGACTAGACTACATTTTAAAAATAAATAACGAGTAAAGGACACAACTAACGCCCTTACCACCTTTATTCGTGAAGTGAAGTCAAATAAAAAAAAATGTTATTTACCTCCTTTATCGACTCGCTCTTCAAATACCTTTTACTAGTGAGTTCTTGGTTATGATGATTAAAACAATTTTTTTAATTAAACCTGTTTATTTAAATTGTTTATTGTTTTTAATTGATTATATGACCTTACAATGTCTACAAAAGTAGTAATAAAACATTTTTACATAACAAAAAAGGTTTTTAATTTTAATAAACAAATAGATGCTTACTGCACCTATATGTGTTAAAATAACTCTGTGGTAAGATAGAAAAACCAAATATGTTAATTTTAGTAAACTGTTTTGGAGAGATATTTTTCACTTTGATGAATTCTGAAAATTACAATTTTAGTACAATATCTAAATTTTGTACTGAAGTGCTTCTGTGTCGAACCTCGTAAGCATAACTTTTTTGTATACTAAAACTTTTTGGTGCGTTTGATAATAATAGATATGTCATTGTCTTTTATAATATCGTAATATAGTTTTTTAGATATCCATTGACTGAAATTTATTGTAAAGGATATATTTCAAAAAAGGTTCTGGGGTAGGTAGGTTGTCTCACTTTTTCTGGGGCTGGTTGTCACATGTGAAAAGCTAAAAATAACAATAAATCTGTTTACAACTATAAAGACAATAAAAATGATAAATAATTCAGTTTAATCTGCTTGTCGCCACACTTAGCAAGCAAATCTAGAGAAGTGTAGGTCCAATGTCAAGATTGCAAATTTTTAACTTATGAAGCATGCACGATTGTGTTACCAAGTTACATTTGTCAAAATTGTGATTCTAAATATTTCGACTAAAATAAAGAGTGAATATGATTTTAAGTAAAGCGTTAATAATGACTGATTATGATAAGAGACGTACAAAGAGTATAATCTAAAGCCAAAAAGTGACAATTATTAAATTAGGTAGAAGCAGTTCTAATTGTTACAGACTATAATTTGTTGTTAAATATTATAAGTAGAATTATTTTTTCGTTTCCTTTTTACAAATAATACGTACATGTAATGTTTGATGCAGTGTTTAGTAATAAATTTATACTCTTTTCATATAAATAAGTATTTTTTCATATTTAATACTAGTAATTTAAAATGTGACTACCTACCCCGGGCATTGTGCCAACCGACCCAGACCCAGAGTTGAAAGTCACATTTTTCTTTGTTGTTGTTACAAAAATACAAAATACTTTCTAAGCAGTTAATATTAAAGCAAAATAATTTTACAATTTTTTACTAGAATAATTACACCATCATTTGGTATACAAATATCATTTTTAAACAATAAACTTTGGGAAGTAAATAAAAAAAGAGAAAAATGTGACTTTCAACCCCGGTCTCCCTAAACCTCGTCAGCTATTACAAAACAAAAAAACACATGCAGACAATATAATCCATGTCATCACAAATGCTGTGAAACGAAAAACAAAATGAATATCTCGCCTTTCTTTTTTCCTTAAAAGTAGGAGTAAATAATATACTACTAAAATTTAATTACAAATAGGAAAAACTTTTTTGAAAGACGACCTAAAATATCTATTAGCAAATAAAACAGCAACTACCATTAAATTTTTATTTTATCCATATTTCTGGTTTATGACTTCCAGTTAATGAGAATTTAATAATTTAAAAGATATACCTACCGCAAAAAGGTAATAAAACTCAGACTGTTATTTGGCCCCATTGTTACTCAGTTTATATACTGGTCGTCAGGGACATAATATTAATGTTTGTTTCCAAGTTGTGTAAGTTTAATATCTTTACTAGGCCGGAAAATTACTTTTTAATTGAAAAAAAATATATTTACTTACAAATCCTGTAAGTACTATATAAAAAAAACTTTTTGTTTACAAAAAGTTTTTACGCTCTATTAGCAAGAAAATGGTGTGTTTAACAAAAAAATGTTTAACTTATTTAGCTTTAAGACAAGATCTAATGCATAATAGATTTAAATGTTAGGCTAATTAAAAAAAAGCACTTGCTAAACGACTCCGTTAGTTTTCCTCAATTTTAAGAAAAAAACTGCCGTCCGGCGGTTTTTATATTGTATATGAAAACCGCCGAAAATTATATTAATTTGTTATTACTGGTGGTTTTTACTTATTTTATCGATAGAAGCCGCCATACGGCGGTTTTGCTTATAAAAACTATTGAAAACCGCCGAATAATAGTCCAAATTAACCTTATTTTAATAATTATTTGTTTTATTGTTTAATATTATTTTTATTATTGATCATCAAACAAAAATGAAACTGGAAGACGCGTTTAACGTCTACGAAGATTTTGTTGAAGCTCTTTATAAAGGTGGGTTTTCACGCTCATGCAACTTTCGCCAAATGACTTGTGCATGTCAATTTGTGCAAGTAAATTGTTGCATGTAAACGAAAATCGTTTACTTGCGCAAGCCAAAGAGTTTTGCTTGTGTACCGTAAAAACGGATGTAATAGTTGCACAAATGCATGTACAAATCAAATTGCGCAAACTGCATGAGCGTGAAAACCCACCTTAAGGAAAAAAATATTTATGTACATCTTTAAAAAGAAAAAAGCCAGAAAAATTTTAGCGGCAAGAAAAAAAAATGATCGTTTCTAAGAACTAAAACTAAAGTATTACCAATTACAAACTTTAAAATTCCCAGGAAAAGGCAAAAAGTTAAAAGATAAAGAATTCATAAACACGGCTTATTTCTTTAAGCATATTATCAAGTTTAAAAAAATGTATTTAAGGTCTCCCCTATGGCTCCAGTGTTACGAGCGTTGACCTGTAAGCGACAGGTCCCGAGTTCGATTCTGGATAGATAAATAACTTTTTTTATATATATATTTATTTTTTGATAATTTTTATACATTTTTCCATTTTTCATTTTTTATTATAGGCCCTTGATAAAGTGGCAATCCAGCCACGAAACGTTAACATAAATGCAATAGTGGTTTTATTTGTCTGTCCCCATCCCGGCCGAACGGCAGTTTCTATCGATAAAATAGGTAAAAACTCCCGGTAATAACAAACTAATTATAATTTTCGACAGTTTTCATATACGTAGATATAAAAAACCGCCGGACGGCTGTTTTTTTCTTATAATTAAGCCAAGCCGCCTGCGATCGTTTAGCCAGTGCCTTAAAAAATGCAAAGTAGACACGTTTTCATATAAAATAATCTATTTTAAACGCGTTAAATTTAAACGGTTTAAATTAATTACCTCATTAACGATTTTGTATAGAATATTTTACTAGCAAAAACCATTTTAGCCTCATAAATACATAGGCAATTAAACAATTAAAAACCATTGTTGAGTGAAGTGTTACCGAGAATCATTAAAAATTATGTTATTAATTGGTGCAGTACAACCCTCTTACAAAAGAAGTTATTTTCGCGTTTTAAATATCTAGATACTTAGACACCTAATATTACCTATTGACAAAAGGCAAAGGCATTTATCTTATTTTCTATTTTTTAATAATTTGTTATAAGAATAACACAATATTTATATATTTTATTATTGCAAAGAGAAAACACTCGGTAATACACAATAAATCTACTTGATACGACCTAGAAACAAATTGAGTAAGCACAGTTTTATTTTATTAATTACATTTTGAATCATTTTTCAAGTAAACCGTTATACCTGTGAATCTTCTGTTCATAATTTATTATTGTTTCTTGATACACGCTAACTTTAACACAAAATTTAAAAAAATTTACACGCAATACTTCACTTGACTTATAATGACGTCATTTTTATAGCGTGCAACAATGGCAGAAAAAAATATTTTTCCGTAGCCGACTAATTTCTTTTTATTTTTAATTAATAATCTATAGAAAAGTTTTTTTTTATTAGGGATCCAAATTATTTGTTGCTTTTTATTTATAATAAAATATCATTTATATTCGAATTCTGAATTTATTATCCCACTGGGTAGTAAAGTTGGTTATTAATTTCTCATTAGCTAATAAAATAGGTTTTCCATTACAGAAATCGTAAAAAACAAAATATATATTTTTTCCCATAAAACCAAATCACTATTTGATTTTTGTTATCACCAATCCCACTATTTTTTTGTTTGTCTTTCTCTTTCTCCATTTTTGTGTATGTTTCATATTTCGTTTAAATTTTTTGTTTGCTTTTTTATGATTTTTATTAGTAAATAGATGAAGAGTTAAAAATTCAAATTGAATGTTATCCAAACTTTTTAGTTACAATCCAAAAATGGTGACACATATTTAAAATGTTCATCTTTATAATCCGTTATTAATATTAAGTTGAATTTTATATTATTAAAAAATGCATTCAAAATTTTGGTATCAACCCATTTGACTTTTGGTTTAAATGGGCTTTTTTCTAAATAAATTTTATCAACAAATATAGGAATTGATATAAGAAGGATATTATCCGTACACATGTTTGTTTACATTTTTAATGTTCAGATTCTTTACTCATAGGTATTTTTAATTTAAGATTTTTAAATAAAACCTATTTTTTTTTCTAAAAATGTTTAATCCTATTTTAAACGGAACAAAATACCATTGACTTTAGTTTTACCGAATTTTTAATCCATATTTTTAGTTTTAATTTTTTTTAATTAATTTGTTTTAACAAATACCGACACTTAGCAAAAACATTATTTTATAAGTAAATATTATTTTTCTTGATTGATCCTGGTATGTAAGTTTATATTAACTTTTCTCTTTGGTTATTAAAAAATGGGTATTATACCTTAAGTTTCAAAAAGAAATATTCTTTAAATTTTTGCTCCGTCTGTTTCCCATAAATAGTTCTGTTTATTAGTCGAAGTAGGTTTATTAATTCTATAAATTTATTAAAGAATCTGTATTTTATTTACTTCCCTTTTAGAAGTTGCTTTTTAATAAGGCAAGTTGATGTGGCCTTTTATTTCACGTAAAGTAGTTTTTTTAATATAGTAAAGTCAAGAATAACATTGAAAGGGGTTTAGTTAAATTAGATGGTTTTCGAGATATTGATACCATCCCAGGTATCCCTCGCTCTACACTACAATTTATTGCAGTTTCATCAAAATTGAGAGGAACGTCTGAGATAGTTTCTTTACTAGTCCAAAGGAGAGTTACATACAAACAAACATACATACATGAATAAAAGTAAAGCTCATACAAACGTGGTAAAAATAAAAATAATAAACATGTTTTGTCTACACTAATAAACCACTAATTTTGGTCACTTTAAGTAAAATAGGCTTTTAAGGTTTGACAGGAAAGCATATTTTAATTGTTTTTTTAAAGCTATGTTTAAAGTATTAGCTGTTAACTATTTATATTCTAAACTGATCCAAAACAAGGATAATTTTAAAAAACATCTAGGTTTGTACAGAATTTTGTTAAACAAATTTAAGGGTCGATTCTACTATATTAAGTAAGTGTATAAACATGGGTCCGAAAATGCAATAGGTATTCCCCAGATCCGCGGTCTTAAACATCGGGTATTTACTAATATCCTAAATATTCCTTATTTCATTTATATAAAATTGGGAGGGTTATTTGCAGCATAAGGGGCTAATTAAGTTCTAACTTGATTAAGTTTATTCAGTCCAGTGGCATCTCAAGCGGCTATTTAAACGAACATTTCTGACAAGGAAATGTACGCAACTTACTTATCTGAAATTTTTTTATTTTATTTAGATTAAGCAAGTAAAAATACTGCGTTTTAAGCTCTTATTTTCTTTATCTTTTTAGTTTTTAATAAAAAAATAAAATGCACTTAATTGAATACTGGACTACTCAACAAATATAATAATTTTTTTCAAATTGTTTTTTATATCATTTTAAAAATAATTTTATAAGATTAACCACAAACACTAAATTTAATACTGTTAACATTTAAATTAACAAATTTTACCAAATTAAGGATTTTTAAATTTTTCCTATATTTCTTGAGTGCGCCAGAGATATGAAATTAGGCAAATTTTACTGTATTTCTCCGAAACCAAGCAAAATACGACAAAAGTTTAAAACATAAAACACCTTTATTTTAACTTGCCTAATTAAAACAAACTATAATTTTTTAAAAAAGTCAGCGGCTTTATTTTTTATTAAAAATATTCATAGTACTGCTTGGGACGCCACTGAAATGAATAAATTAAGTTAAAGTCTAATTAGTGCCTTAATGCTACAAAAACTACTGTCAAATTTTAGTACAATTGGATAAGGCATATTTAAGATACTTATAATAACACCCTGTATCTAGAAAACAATACATTTCCGGGCCTATATTTAAATTAAATATAAATAATAAAAACACTTTTTTCGTGTTATTATTACTAGAATCTTTCCTTAATTATTATTTACAACATTTTCTAACACCGTAATCATCAAACACTCACCACACATTTAACCTTGTGGACCCTCTCTGGAATAGTGTTCTCGTGTCTGGGGAATGGCATCCCGTACAACCCTCAGTATTCTTGATGCCATTCAAAGAAGAGCTGTTCGTCTTATTAATGATTCTTTACCTACTCAAAGACTTCCTTCTCTTGCCCATCGTCGAGCTGTGGGAGATCTATCGCTCTTCTATAGATACTTTTACGGCTTCTGCTCCGACGAATTATCCAGTATAGTCCCCTCAACAAAAAAGCTTGTTGTGCCGCACGTATGCATCCCTATACGGTCCAATTGAACAGGCCCCGAACTTCCCATTTCGTTCGTTCTTTTATCCCTAGAGTTTCCAGACTGTGGAACCTACTGCCAGCGAAGGTCTTTCCTTCCCCCAAATCTTCAAGGTTTTAAGTCCCGTGTTAACAAACTTCCTCTTACCTTGCTTAAGACACCCACGGTACGTTAGTATTTAGGCTTTCAGCCTTCGTGGATTGTCCAAAGATAAAAAAACATGTAAATATTTTTTACAAAGTACTTTGGGATATAACATAGCTCTTAATTCGACATTATATCCCTATTTTAATCCTTCTTTGCAGCACGTAGTTTGTCGACAACACAGTGATTTATTATCCGGAAGACAACTGGTCAGAAGAAAAATTAAAAGTGGAGAATAATTTCTCTAATACCATAAATTATTTTTATTATTTTTTTTTACTTGTACTCAATATTATTTTCTTTAAATACAGGGTGTTTCACAACTTATTCGACAAACTTTCAGAGCTAATTAATTCTACATTAAAAAATATGAAAAAAATTCATATAAGCAATGTCCTAAACGTCTTAGTTTTTTTTTGTAATAACGTTTATACCAATTGAGAAAATTTTTAAAAATTTAAGGGACGCCTTCTATGCACCAAAACAAATTTTTTGGCATACAATAAAAAAATTAATTATTACCAGTGTCATCCATGAGGGGTTTAAGGTAAATATTTTTTAATAAAAAAATGGTACGCCACTGCATTTTTCTAAAATAAGAAAATTTTTCTAACTTTTCATTAGACTTAGAACAAATTTGACCTCTTGACTTTTTTATTTGATGTACGGTTTTCGCGTAAATATATATAAAACCAATTCTCGGCATGGTCATTTCGTATCGTACGATCAAATTCTTCAGTACAAAAAATAACCTTTTTTATTTTTAAATTCTACTTAAAAAACATGAAAAAACTTCATATAAAAATTTGTCCTAAACATCTTAGTTTTCGAACTACAGGGTGTTAAAAATTTTAAAAATGTATTTTTTTAACACCCTGTAGTTTAAAAACTAAGACGTTAAGGACATTGTTTATATAAAGTTTTTCTCATATTTTTAATGAAGAATAAGCCCTAAAAGTTTGTCGGATAAGTTGGGAAACACCCTGTATAAATTACCTAACCAATTCATATACTGGTTAAGCAAACATGTATTGGAATATCGGTCAGTAAAGCAACAAAAAATAATGTTTGTGACTAATCCAATCAGAGATGTTTACATGCAGGTATTTACGTCAGATTGTCTTTTTTCCCTCACATTGCCTATGTGTTATGATATTTAGCTAATTCTGTATACTTAAAAATAATTACCTTATTTAAATAGGCAATTAAAGACATTTTTACTTGCGCAAATATTTTTATGTTAGTAAAAACGTTATTAACCTAATTTAAAATTTTAATAGAGTCTTCAGTTAGGAAAGTTAAATAAATTATATTTAGTTTTGAGTTATTATGAAAGTTAATTTAGGAAACTGAAGAATAATCAAGGCATTTATTTAAAAGAATACAGATTTTTAGGAATATATTATTAAAACCACTTATTTGGCCAGAAACAATTTTATATAACATTATTTGATTTTTTTAATTACCAGTAAAAAGAAGTGCTAAATATTTTTTTCTTTATTTTACCAAATTTATTTAAACATGTACAGGGTCCGTCACGACGAGTTGAGTCGACAAGTATATAGGAAACGCCTAGGAATATTTTTCTGAAAATTTATATAAGGAAGTAACTGAAAGAGCTCTCTTCAACAAAAATATTTTCAACTCTCGACAACTTCCGGTTATACCGGAAGTAGACATCAACTTCGTTATTTTAAATGGAATGTCCTATTTTTTATTGAATTTTTGGAATCTACGTTTAAATTTTAATACAACTTTGTATAAAACATCATACACCTAGATCTAGCCATTTTGCAGCAATTTCAGTTTTTTCGAAATATTTGACAGATGCAATCATAGACAAAAATAACAATTTCTTGAAATTCAAACAAGATAGGCTAAATATTTTCTGACTTTGGATAAATAAGATCCATATCTTACCACTCACATGAAAATTATCAAAAAAAATACAAGGTGCCCAAAATTAACACCGTATTCTGATATTTTGAAAACTCAAAACTTCATTTTTTTAAATGTCAACCTTATTTTTTTCTTCACCAATGGATTCTACGCTACAAAAAGAAGGGCACTTTATAATTATTTATTATTCATGCCAAAGCCAACTGACATTTTTGAGTGTCCTAATAAAGATAGAAATATTTCGTTTTTTCCACTTCCAAAAAAATTGCATGGTTCAAAACCTAAAGGAAAACAATCAAATATCAAATTTTAATAGTAATTTAGGCTGGCCAAGTAATGAAATGGGCTTCACGATAAGAACACTGTTAAAATCTTTTTTAGAGGGTTCCTTTGACGAGTCTACAACGAATATTCATACTGTCATATATGAAAGCGGCGTTTTAACCCATTCTGCCAATGTCAAATGTTCCGGGTGTTGGCCTGGGCATGAATGCGTCACTTTCTTTGTCGGACAAGTTTACCATACATGCAATTTTTAAACATGTTCTCAAAATCGTTAGGGTTACAGTCAGGTAACATGCCTAGTCCGATACCCAAAACATGTGTTTGGGTATCGGTATGGTGGTATCAATATTCGTAGTAGACTCATCAAGAGGAAACTCCCTAAAAGGTTTTAAGTGTTCTTATCATGAAGTCTATTTCATTATTGGTCCAGAAATTAAAAGTATTTTTGATATTAAAAATTATTATGAAAAAAGTGTTCAAAATCAAAAATAAATTTTAAATATGGAAACTGGTTTATTTACTAGAAAAGTATATTGTGTAAAAGCAATTTAAAGTGTGTTTACGTAAGTTGGCATTATATGGAAAACTTTTTATAATATGTTTTACGAAAAAAACTTTTTTATGAACAAGTTTTGCACGGTCCAAAACCTATAATGTAATCATCAGATATTAAATTGTTTTTGTTGTCTACGACGTTTGGGCAAAAATGTAATTTTTCGCAAAAACAAAGTATGTAAATAAAATGGTAAATATTTAAATATTAAGAAAAGTTGAATGTCCATACGATCGACGAAACATTTACTTTTTCTTCGATCGGAGGACAATTTACATATTTCCAATACGTTTTGTTACATCCAAAATGCTTAATTTCTGTAGGTAGGAGGCGTTGCTAGCAAATGTACTTTTCCGGCCATGGCAGGAAATGTTTTTTTCGGACGCTCACTTTCCTATGCTTTCAATATTGCGCTGATGATGACGTATAATTAATACCATAGTAACTTAATATAACGAGATCAAATAATGATATTGTTTATTTTTATTAAACAAAAAAAATGTATAATTCTACCTAAAACAAAAATTAAAGAACTATTTTATTCGAAAATAAAATGTGCAACTCTTGGGAAAAGCTTATTTCCGGACTTTTGGTGGTTGCTGGGTTAAGGCCTCATTAAGCAAACCCCACACTTGTTGGGAAATATACAGTGCTTGTCTAAAGTCAGGCTCAAGGCGCTCTCGTGGCTGCTCCGTTTGTATCGGCAAGCGTCGATCTCCGGAGTTAAGCAGTGAAGTGCGCGCCCATAACTTGGATGGGTGACCGGCGGCACACGGTGTTCTGCTCGGGGATGCGGACCGAGCAACAACCATCCAAGTTATGAAATGAATGGTGTGTGAATGGGAAGGAGTAGGGGTCAAGGTACAATAAGCCTTCAGGCTGCAGTGTACCACCTAGGGGGCGGTCGTCGGCCTGGGTGGGATGACCCCGAAAGGGTGAAAAAGGCTCCTTCCCGCCTAAATTTTGAATTGTTTGATAATTTTTCAAAAACTTTAGTAAGACAACATAAACCAAATTTTAGACGAGAAATGACAGATATAAATGTCAAAATGACAGCTCGGCGTCATTTTAGAAAGAAAAATTAAATGGAAAGGGGGTCTTGTGGCACATCATTGTAAAGCTCCTGATCAGTACTTTATAACCCCATAATATAATGTAAATACATACCGCCATTTTGTAATAGGTAAAGGTATTGAATTTATATTCTGGGCCTTTAAAGTACTCGTCAGGAGCTTTAAAATTATGTGTCACAAGACCCCTTTCCATCTAATTTTTATTTTCAAAATGGCGCATAGCTGTCAGATTGATATTTATATCTGTCATTTCCTGTTTAAAATTTGGTTTATGTTGTCTCACTAAAGTCCTAAAATTTTCATTATAAAATACGAATCAATTTAGAAGTTAGGAGGGGGTCCTGAATTTAGACAAGCACTCTATTGCTTTTCCCATATGTTACACAACATACTATTTTAATGTACTATAGAGGTACCCGTAAAATACATAAAACAAATCTAAAATGGTTTGTAAGAAAAATCATAAGGGCATTAAAAAGAAGCCAAGAAGTAAATTAAACCTTATTTTACTCGTCAAGTGTCAAACACTTATTTTTTTATGTGTAATGGTTGTGCATTACAGTTATCAGAATGTTAAATTTAGTTTATGTGCAAGTACTTAAAATGTAATGGTTTAAAATGCGGTATGAATGCATAAACATAACTACAGCAAAACCCTGCAATGCCTGTATATTTTATGACGGCTTTTGCGACGTAAAAAGGATTAAAAATACTTTACAAGGGTTATCAACAGAATACAAAAAGCATTTTTATTGTTAATACGGTTTAAAACATTTTAAAACATAAACCTTTTCTTAATAAACGCGGGTGTCATATACGTCACATATTTAATCGTGTTTAAATACGTTTCGGACAACGCTTTAAAAACAATATAGTTATTTTTGTCATGCGGGCGTATGCATTGTACTCATTAAAACTTTGTTGTTTTTTTGTTACCTTTTACATGGCAGTTTGTTATTTTGTAAACTTTTTACATAGCGGTACAATGGCAAGTGAAAAAAAATCTTTATAACTCTTAAAATTGAAAATCATAATCATAATCTAAAAGCTTATTGGGCTGTGACGCAATGGTTTGAAAACCCACTTTTGATTCTCATATTTATATTGCCATTTTCGTAAAAGGTTTAAACTAGTGATGGCAACCGAAACCGGTTTTTTGGTTAACCGGTTAACTGGCTTTCGGTTAACCGGCTTTTAAATACCGGTTTTGAAAAACCGGTTTTCGCATACTGGTTATCGGTTTTCTAAAACTGGTTTTCGAATACCGGTAAACTAGAAACCGGGTTTTCGGTAAACGGCGGCTTTGACTAAAACCGAAAAGAGGTATTTGTGTTAAACGGTTTTCGAATATCGATTAATCGGTCAACATTGGTTTTGATCAAAACCTAGAACAGCTTCTTCGAATATTGATTAATCGGTTTTTTAATTCTTTGCGGTTTTAATCCAAAGAAAAAAACGGCTATTTTATAAAATCGGATTCATTTAGATTGAAAGCTTTCGGAATATTTATTCAGAATTTTTACTATACCTAAATACTTACAAAGTTTAAAATATACCGACTGTGAAAAGTTAAAATAAAACTTCAATAATTAATAAGCAAGCACATAGATATATTTAAAAGTAAAGAAAGAAAAAAAATATTGCGGTAGTATCAAACAAAATATATGTTTTAAAATATAAGTAATGACACTTGGCCGCTAGCCGCTAACTTAGATACAATAATTGAAAACTCATGGGATTAATTGTTTGATTGGAATTGAAAAATATACATAATATTTGAAAGCATAAATATTACAGGAATTTTGCGACTAAAAATGGTTACGTTACGGGTGTTGACAGATTTGGTTTTAAAAACCGATTTTGGTTTACGGTTTTTAAAAACATTTTCCGTTTTTGGGCTATTCGGTTAAGCGATTTTAACTAAACCCGGTTTTGCTTTTTTGTGTTTTTGCCAGCCTTAGTTGGAACCAGTTCGACGAATACGGTTAGCAAGAAAATGTGACTCAAAAGCCATCATATTGAATTTACCTGTCTCTTGTACTGTTACACGGTTTGAAATTGTAATTACATTTAACCACAGTTTGTTGTTTACCACAACTTCCCAAAGGAATAATCATTTGACGTTAAATAGGGAAATTGCCTGTTTGATCATTCGATCCATGTTAATTTTTAAAGTTAAGTTAAATGATGACTTTCAGTTTTGATTTAATTATAATTGACGTTTGGAAATTAAAATATCTTCGTAGCACGTCTTGAATTTGACTTGCAAATTAGTTCTCTCGGACTGGAACTTCAAAGTGCAAACTATCATTTCGCATGCTTGAACAGAGCAAGGGTTAGCTGTCGCCTATTAAACCACTAATATAAGGTACAGGGTATCCGACTATACAGGGTGTCCCAACTCTATTTATACACGAAACAAGTTGGCCCATAAACAAGATACAAAAATAAACTTAAAATAAGAAATTATTTTAATACTTTTTTGGTTTATTTGAATACTTTTTTTTATTGACAGTACCAATTAATATACCAGGTGTCTCAAAAATAAAATTTTTATTGTCAAGTAGGCTTTTTTAAATGACACACCTTTTAAAATTTAACAAATTTTGACTCTGTTTTAAATTCTACATCAAAAATTTAAAACACACTATACGTCAATTTTTGCTCGTTTTTGAGATACCAACAGTATACTGATATACTTATTAACGATAAAAAATAAAAGAAATAAAGTAATATTTATGTTTTAATTATCTTTTAATAATTCTGCCACTGTTATAGTGAGAAATAATACAATAACATGTAATTAATTATTTTCCATTGTAAACACTACTAATAGGTAGGTCAGCTATTTAGTTTATTTTAGACACATGTTTACCTTCTTAACCTTAAAACCAGCCATAATTGACGTATTGCTGTTTTTTAAGGCATGTAAGTAAATACACGTGTATAATTTAATTGGTGGCTAAAAATATAGGGTATGATTTCTTACTTATTTTAGAAAGAAAAGTACAGTGGAACCTCTATAGCTCGGAACTCAAGGGACCGCCAATTTACTTAAAGTTAAAGAGATTTCGAGTTAAAGAATATAGGGGTCAATCGTAGCAAATGACTAAGGGACAGCAATAAACTTCGACTTAGAAAACATTTCGACTTATGGAGGTTCGAGTTATAGAGGTTCGACCGTAGATATAAATATTTGTTATAAGCGTCTTAATTTTTAAGCTGCAGGGTGTCAAAGTTTTTAGAAAAATATCGTTTAAGATATTTTCATAAAATTTAAGTTGAACTTACTAAGCACCAATAGGTTTTTTTGATATTGTAGTTTTTTAATTATTTTTACCAGTGGCGTCCGTACGGGATGTATAGTGGATTTTTTAAATATAAAACATCATTGTTTTTTTTTAAACAAAAACTATTTTTAAAATTCCCATTTATTTTAAAACAAATTAACCCTTAATCTTACTTTGTCAAATAAACCCTTTTCGCGTAAAAAAATGAAAACCGTTTTTGACGCAATTTTCGTATAGCAATATTATTTTAAACCGATGCCCTGTTTTTAGTTTTTATGCTAAAACAATGTATAGTACGAAAAAAATCAAGAGGTTAAATTTAATATTTAATAAATAAATGAGGATTTATTGAATGATTTTTTATTTTGGAAAAAGCAATGGCGTACCATATTTTTATTTGAAAAATTTTCGGTGGTCTTTTCGTACAGACGCCACTGGTTGAATATTTAAATATTACACATTATTTCAAAAGAAATCCTATTGGTGTTTAGTAGGTTTATGCCAAATTTCATAAAAAAATTTACAACAGTTTTAAAGTTATAATAAGAAAACGATTTTTTTCTTAAAATTTTAACACCTTGTAGCTTAAACATAAAGTGGTTTAGGTCATATTTTTATATAAACTTTTCTTCCGAAAATAAGCTAAGGAATCATATACTGTATTTTAAGCCATGAATTAAATTACACCTTTTATGTATCTAAAATAAAGTAAACAGCTGACGTACTTATTAGTAGTTCTTACAATGAAAGATAATTAATTACATGTTATTATATTATTTGTCACTCTGTATTTTTAGCCATTTATTGAATTACATCCTTTATTTGTCTAAAATAAACTAAATAGCTGACGTACCTATTAGAAGTTCTTAGAATGAAAGGTAATTAATTACATGTTATTATATTATTTGTCACTCTGATAGTGACAGAATTATTTAAAAATAATTAAAACCAAAATATTATTTTATTTTTTTCACTTTTAATCGTTTAACAAATTGCTAAAATAATGGTTAATATGACATTTAAAAATGCTTTATTTTTGAAAATTAATTTAAATATATATAGCGTGTGGCACGTGTTTTTTTATACATCGCATTTCTTTAATGTCCCTCCATCCCCTTTTAGTTTTTGAACATATCAATTTAAAGAAGTAAAACTTTGGGATATAAAGTTGATGCATAAAAACTATATTTTAGAGTAAAATTAAAAGATGAAAATCTGAAGATGCCGTTGGCTGGGCGCCATCTTGGAAAAAAATTAAATAGAAAGAGGGTTCTTGTGGCACATCATTTTAAAGCTACTGCATAGTAATTTATAACCCTTGAATATAAAGCCAACACCTTTTCCTAATACAAAATGGTATTACTTCAAAAATTACCTAAATTTTTGGATGGTCATATTTCCGAAACCAACAAAGTTAGATGTACCTAATGTGATGATGATTTCTTAAAGCTCTTTTAAATATCTTTTTAATGGTGAAATTGGTGATTATATACAGGGTGGGATAAAAGCATATATTTTTTAAATAAAGCACCTTGTATATTATATCATCATTAAAAAACTTTAGGAAAATACCATATTTAGTACATCTACCTTTATTACTTCCGGAAATATGGCCATCTAAATCAGGTATTTGGGTTATTTTTAAAGTGCCGCCATTTTGTATTGGTTAAAGGTATTGACTCTATATTCCAGGGGTAAAAAGTACTCGTTAGGGGTTTTAAAAGGATGTGTCACAAGACACCCCTTTCCATTAAATTTTTTCCAAGATGGCTCTCAGTTGCCATCTTGAAATATTTATCTGTCAATTTCACTCAAAAATATAGTATTTATGCATCAATTTCATATTCAAAAGTTTCAATTTTTATAAATCAAGAAAAGCACTGCATATTTTTTGCAGAACATTTTTTTAAATATACAAAGTGTTCTATTTTAAATAGAAAATTTTGTAACATTTTCAGTAAAATACATATTTAATTAAGTATATTATGTTGTTATATATTTTCCAATAAAAATTATTAAACCTAATTTTAAAAAGAAAAAATTTGGTAGACCTAAACCCATTTTTTCTTATTTACCACCCGTTAGCTATACTTGTTTATACATATTTACTATTAGTGTTACTGCATTTAATATGCCATTTTAATTTTAAAGCATATTCTCTACGTCCATTAATCCAATCCAATCCCAAATATATCGAAATTTAGGTTGAAATAAACCTTAAGTTTTTGTTTAATTACGCATTTTTTTGACATCCATTCCAAATATACAGGGTGCTTTAAAAAGTGTAACAATATACATACATACAAATACACACAAGAAACTTTTTTTTTAATTTTTAACACTCCGTAGTTCAAAAACTTTTAAGTTTAGGACATATCTTTATATGAAGTTTTTTCTTATTTTTTGTTGTAGAATCGTTTGGTTAAGTCTCGTCGATTGAGTTACTGGACACCCTGTATGTATGTAGGTAATTTTATTAAAATTTATGACGACTTAGATGTTCATTGGTGCCTAAACGGTGAGGTTTATCGACTTTAATCAAGAGTACCTTATTTTTAAAGTTTTTGAATGTGTATAAAATGGCGCCCCCAGCTTTGCGATATCTATCAAAATAAAAAGTTATGATGTAAATAAATTTTAAGTGTTGAGTAAAGTGTCCTCTGGGGTATTTAAAAAAGTACTTTTGTCTTGAAATATGGCGAAAAAACCAAAATAAAAATTAAACTTTGACGGCTTGTAACTCGAAAACGAATGACATTTTGACAAAAAATTATATAAAGCTCTACCCTTATTTTGTCAAGTAGAATCACCTTCTTAAGTTTCATGATCGATTTTTGAATCACCCTGTATAATATTAAATTTTTAAATGGTATATAATCATACATACAGGTGTGGAAACGAACTCATCGACCATGGGGAATAAAAAACATAGAAAATATTTGAGGTTGATAGTAAGTCACCGTCACCCCTGATCTTGTTCTACTCGAATAGGCGCGCTCGTTGCAGCGGTGAATTGTGGAAGAGTACATAGCAGATTGGTAGAAAGGATTAAAAAACACGTATTTCCTATGGTCGGCGGTTTGGTCCATATCGATATAAAGATATTTTCCTATATTTTATTCGAGAATTACCCCTTAAAGCTTATTGGCAGAGTAACTTGGCTCCTTGTTATTATGACATGTTTGGATTTCTTAAAAAATTCTAAATGTGTTTTTGTACTTCATACTTATTTTTAACAGTTCTTGCAATATTCACAATTAGAAATTAGCTATGTTAAGTAGCTTACCTTATACCTACATAACTGAATCCATGTTCGGTTTGACCTTTTGAGTTTACATAAGCAATATTAGAAACCATAAATTTGTTACTGTTATTTTTATGTACAAAGCTTGTTTTTATCTATGTGACATAACCACGTTGTTAATAATTAATAATATTTAGCTCGTCGAACATAAATAAAGTCGAAGGCCTCGTAGTCCGTTTCTCCTATAAACATTTTAAAAAGGTATAAATTATTCTAAAAAGTAAAACTTTTATATTTCACAAAAAAGGAGGACACATACTTTCGTTTGATACCAGATCCCTTAAGAATTACACCTTCATATTTTTTTATCTGTCCGAACTCCGGCAACATATATACATAATATATATGTATTTTGAAAAAGGGATTAAAATCTTCATTCATATTTACATATATATTTATATTTTACGTACATTGAGGTACAATAAAAGTTTAATGGAAAGTAATTTTTAAGATTTTAATATTTTTAACATTGGGTATCGTGTTATTTCTCTTAGCAGAAATATTTTATTTCTTTTCTTTGCAAAATACAAAAAAAAGTAATAATATATTTTCTATTCTTCTATTTTTTTCCTTTTTAAAAATAAAAACAACTGTAGTTAAAAATGACATCAAAAAAATATTTACATATAAGTTGACGTAGTTAATAATAATCTTCCAATGTTTTTAAATTCTTATACAAAATGACATTAGCTTTGTAATTTTAAATATAACACCCTATACAGGGTATCCCAACTCTATTTATAGACAAAACAACCATAAACGTTTTTACCCATTTATAAGTTATTACACATACATTAGATTAACTATTGTTATTAAAACAAGCTAGATGTTACATCAGTAAATTCTCCTTTACACACTTTCCTCACACAAAATTAATTTTAAATAGGTTATACTCTATTATCTTAGTACACCTAGCCCATTGCCCGTACGACACGACTACTAAAATAAACTTTTGCCCAGAGCCTACATCTATTTAGGTAAAGGGTGTGTAGTTAACCCTTGAAAATTACTACTTGGTTAACGTAATATTGAACACGTTTAATTTTAACCAGTAAAGTATTATTAACATTCACATTATTAAGATTAAACTACACACAAAAACTAAAATTGTTGCAAGAAAAATATGTATTTTCTTAAAAATATATATGTTTTTAATATATATTTTTATTAATTAAAAACCTGAATTTGCTTCAAGAGATAAAATTGTTCTTTTATTAAATAATGTAATTCTTACTATATTTTTCTTAAACAAGTATCTATATGTTACGGTAAATGTAGATAGTGCGGTTATATGTACAATTACCAGGAACTATGCATAATTACCAGTGCTCGTGGTAAAGGTTGTAAAAACCTTCGAATGAATCACATTTACCGGCAATTATATAAAATTACCTATACCCCTTTAGTAAATGTAGTAAATAATAAAATCAAACATCGGAATCAATTGCGAAAACCAGAAAATGAATAGGGTGCTGCCAATTTAAAAAAAAAGGCATTGCTAACCAAAACTAACCTGACCGTGACTTCGGTCACGTTGAATTTTATTTTAAAAAATCCACTACATATATACATATAACTTCAAGTAAAATAACATGTAACGAGCTCTAGACGCTAATACGTGCGCGACTGCACCTATCACCTTCTCCGCGCCCCTCCGCGCTGTTTCCTCACCATTCCAAAGCTTGTGTCAACATTTACCACATTTAATGTCAAAGTTTTCAGAATATCTTAGAAAAACATAAAATTGTGAATCTTAAAACCTAAATAATGGTAAGTTTTTATTTTTATTATTTTTATTCCATTTGTCTTGACAACGGCGGCAGATTTGCCACCGAAACGTCGATTTTTAATTATCTTTTTACTTGTTTAAATTTTTTTAGTGTTTTAGTACTTTTAATTTTATTTTGGCGTGTACCCAAATAAATACCATCCATTTACCACAGTCACGCGGAAGTTTTATATAATACATAAATATAATATAATTACAGGTAAATGTAGATAATTCACTATATTTACCATGTGCGTTGGTAATTATCTATAATTACCCGTAATTATAAATAATTACCGATTGCTTACATTTACCGTGACATATATACTGGTTAAACAAATAGGTATTGTAAAGCAACAAAAAAGGCTGTATGTGACTAATCCAATCAGAAATGTTTAAATGCAGGTATTCACTTTAAATTGTCTCTTTTCCTCACATTGCCTATGTGTTATGTTATTAAGCTGATTCTGTATACATTAAATGAGACAATTTGTCCTAAAGAGAGAAATAATACTTCAGATAAGCTATATTTAAGAAAACCTATTCTTACAAGAAAACTTAAATGTCTTTAGTTAAGACACAGTATTGGATTTACCAGCAGGCTACGTAGGCTGGAACCTAGAGCGGCAAAATTTTAAGGGGCGGCAGATTTACTTTATAAATTGTTTATTTTAATTTAACAACAGTGAAAGAGTACGAAAGACATTTTTTTCTCTTTTTGGTGCTCTAAAATTTTTGACTAAAAACCCAATTTTGAGACCGAATTTGTTTGGGAAAGGGAGACCTTTCAAAGTTTAGTTTTCAGCTTAAAAATTTGGGGCGGCAAAAATGAATAGCCAACGGGCGGCAAATATGTTAATCCGCCACTGCCAAGACAAAGTAATATTGCTAGTCTCTGCTTAAAACAGATTTGAATTTAAAAAATCGCGTCTAGAAAATAATATCTACAAAGAAAACTTGACTGAATATATTTTAATGTATGCTTAAAGGACAATTTTTTTAATATTTCTTAAAAGTGGTATTCTTCAGTAAAATATTTGCTTTGTCTAAAATGCTAAAAGTTATAATAAAAATCGCTGAGGTAGTTCAAAATCGCAAAAATATTACTTTAAAAATAAAAAATAAATCGAAAAAATATGTTTTTAAAACTACCCAACGAAAATGCATTAAAAAGTAATTAAGAGTGTTCAACAATTTTTTTTGTGGATACAAGAAAAAATTAGGGTTAACATTTAAAAAAATATATTAATATAAAAAATATATTTTTTAAATTTAGTAAAAAAAAGTTTTTAAAATAAAAGAGTAAAAAAATCGTCTTATGATGTACATTGAAATTTAAAATACCAAAAATGGTATTTTGGCAGATATGAAACAAATCGGGTTACAAATATTTTTCAACTATTTACATACATTTAAACATTACTTGATTTATTATTATTTATAAAGAAAAAACATATATTTTAGTAGGCCTAAGCGATAAGAAAAACTGTATAAGACTTTCTTATTACCTGTTTTTAATGCTTTTTACTTAAGTAGTAAAAAAATAGAAATCCCATTTTTTTTTCAAAATTATATTTTTGCAATTTCGAAACACTCTGTATATTATAGGGCAATTTTTATTACAGTTTTAAGCATTTTAGACCAAGAAATGTTTTATCAACAATAACTTTCGTGATTAAAAAAAATACAGGTATAGTTAAGTCCATCGGTGGACACACTGTATTTTTAAGAATATCATTGGCAAATATTCTTTTGTTTTATACCACTCACAACGTGTCATAAGTAAAAAAAAAAGATATTAATTGGGACATTTTTTTTATCTTTGGACAATCCACGAAGGCTGAAAGCTTAAATACTAACGTACCGTGGGTGTCTTAAGCAGGGTAAGAGGAAGTTTGTTAACACGGGACCTAAAAACTTGAAGATTTAGGGGGAAGGAAAGACCTCCGCTGGCAGTAGGTTCCACAGTCTAGAAACTCTAGGAATAAAAGAACGAACGAAATGGGAAGTTCGGGGCCTGTCCAATTGAACCGTATAGGGATGCATACGCGCGGCACCACGAGTTTATCTATAGGGAGCTGCAAGAGGAGGGACTATACTGGATAATTCGTTTTTATTATTTTTTGTGTGTGCTAATAAATTTTGTCAAATTAAAAAAAAAAAAAGTATGTTTAGTCAAAAATAATAGTTTTTATTTAGTAATTTTTGTTATTAGACCATCAATTTTAAGGCGTTATTTAAAAATATTAAGGTCAACACAATAATAATGGCGTGTTAGTAAAGTGTCTGTAAAATGTCTTAAAAAAACAATTTAATTGTTGCGTTATGTCGACAAAATACATAATTAAGCCCCAATTTCAATCTCTACTGCGAGCAAATTAAGAAAGCTTTAAATTATTATAATTTTTTTATTAGACAACTTTAGCACTTTAGCTCCTTTGAATGTCAGAATAAAAAGTCTGTAAAAATTTAATGTTTTGTTTTATTAATTTTTACTGTTTTATTAGGTAAGGATACATATTTTTTTACTCAAGTACGAAAAACTTTTCCGCACGCATTTTAATTCTAAGATTCATCAGTACAAAAATATCAAACTAAATATAGGCAAGTGGCAATAAAGAATTTTTGATGCATTTTATGTAAAAAAAGGTTTGTTGTTTTTATACTGCAAACCGTAGTGTTTTTGGTGCACCACTCTGGATATTCCTAAAAATTTATTTTAATTACATGTTTTTTTTTTTTTGGTTTTTTGAATTTTTAAATTTTAGCGTAATTTTTACAATGAAAAGTTATAATTTGTACAGTTTATCTGCTTTGTTAAAAATAGTATGTTTTTTAAACAACTGCAGATCAGTAATCAATAAATAAATTGTGAAAAGGCCTATTATTTATTTTAATAATATTATACAGATGTTAAACATTTTTTTTAAGAGTATTATCTTTTAATGATAATATAACATAAATATACATAAACATTGTTTAAAATTTATATATATATATATATATATATATATATATATATATATATATATATATATATTTATAAATATATCTATATATATATATATATATATAGATTAGATTAGATTAGATTTTTATTGACTACGTTTTGTAGAGATACAATTGTAGCAAGTCATAGAGTATCTATAAATATTATAAGAGATATCTCATATGTATAATTTATATAACATAAAACATATATATATATATATATATATATATATATATATATATATATATAATACCCTCAATTTTAAATAATAAAACAAGTAAGGTTAACATTATTTGTTATAAAGCAATAACACTATTTTTAAGTATAAAAAAAATTAAATAATTTGTTCTTTTTTATTTTTGAAGATATAGAATTTTTGCAATTTAACATAATTTCTTATATCTTATACCTCTGTCTCATTGTGTTCTAAATGTTTCAGTATAAACTGCATTGCTGGATTCTTTATCCAGCAGCATGCTATATGTATATTCTAGGAGTATAAATCTATGATTGCAGATATAGATAATATTTAATATAATTTTGACTTTTGTCTTTACTACAAATAATAAGAAGAAAAGCATTAAAACACGATTCTTAAAATCATACTTGACAGAGGTAAATTTCAGTATAAAACTAAAAATATCCCAACAAAAAAAACTCTTTTACAGACAAAGAAAACTTTTACAGAGATAGTCAAATCGGATAAAAAGTAATATACGTATGTATAATTTACAAAAAGTAGACATATAGCCACGCATGTTATAAGCTTATACTTTCAGATTCATTTTGCTGGTATTTTTTATATAATTCGTACGACGCAAACGTCAAAATACATTTATATCAACATTCTTATAAAAATCTTTTTCTTCTTTTTGTATAAAATGTTAATCTATAGCGAAAATAAATGTAATTATGTTCAATTATGCTGCATTTTTATATTACTTTAAACCAATGTAAAATTGTCCTTTGCTTCTGGGGTGTCCCATTTTGGTTACAATAGCGGGGTATCTCAGTTATTATTAAAGAACTCGGTTTTCGCAAACATGCCATAAACAAAGCCGTCATAGCCCTCCTAGTTTCTAAGCTACAGGGTAATTTTGAAAATTTTACATTTTTACTTAGCTAAACCTATCAAAAAGGTATACACTACTTCTTATTTATATATTTTTTTTGTAGAATGCAGTGGCGTAGTCAGATTTTTTTCCTAACAGTATTGTTTCCAAAATATTAAGCAATGTTGTTTTTATTAATGAAACATCATGTATATTTGTCAAAAAATTAATTAGCCGGTTTACAACTTTTTAAAATAATTTCCACTATAGGTTTATATTTATAAAAAATGACAAAATTCCCAATTTTTATATTTTATATCTAAAATTTTTCAGTAAGCCATGCAAAACAAATTAATTACCATTTTTTTATTGACTTGATTACTGTAGTGGTGCTTACGTCACGACTTTAAAAATTAGATTTTCCTTTTAAACTATAATGTTTTTTTTTTGTCATATAAATCATGGTAGGTAGCACTTTCTTTAGGTATTAAATAGTTTTTATTAAATAATTTTTTTATTTATTTTTTTGTTAGCTTATTCTATTTTGTTTATTTTTTATTCAAAAATCGCCATTTTTTAATTAATGCAACACATTCTTTTTTGTTGAAACTATGGTTTCTAACTTCTTAACTTAAAGCAATACATTTCTTGTTTTATATTTTTCTAAATCAATAATAAATTAAATAAATTATGTTAATAATAAATTTAAAAAATTATTTAATTAAATATTTAAATAAATAATTATTATTGTTGCTCGTGTAAGTGCTACATACCCAGATTTATGTAACAAAGGAAAAACATAATATTAGTGTGAAGTAACCAATTATTAGCACTTTAAGGGTTAGTCCTATATTAAGTCTATTTATTATTGTGAAAAATAGTTCTTTACCCGTTAGGGCAAATTTTATAGTTCTAATATTTAATAAGAAGACGATATTAAAAGAAAAACATGGTTTTTAGACAAGTAGTAAGAATAAAATAATGTTTTTCTCACCATTTACTGGAACCATTGCCCCAGTAATAGCATAGAGCAAACTCGCATTAAAAAAATATTTCTTAAAATCTGTAATCTATTATTTTTGTATCCTGTGATACAAAACGATTACTTATAATCTAATAATACGTTCATAAAATTGACATAGTATACCATTATTAAAGTTATCTTGGAAATAATATAGGTAGAGCTTTACAAGCGCCTTACTACATTAACTAGGTATACCAAATTTCATCCATATCGGTTAAAGCGTTTTTAGGATATTTAAAAAGTACAGATTTTTTTAAAACTGTAACGCTCTGTATCTCAAAAATAAAACAACCCCGGGCATAGGTTTATGGAAACTGTATTTCGTAAAAAGACATAAGAAAGCACCCCCTTAAGTTTCGTACCATAGTTAGGACATACCCTGTATTTTTGGAAAAAAAATTAATATTTAATTTTTTTGCTTTAGACTACTTAGCAGCCAGGTCTGCAGTTCCGTGTTGGCGTATAATAGGACAAGGAGGTGACAAGTTTCCAGCCTGCCTCAAATACTTTCCCAAAAATTGGTTCTAACTCTCCTGCTAATTGTAAAACTGGGCATTAGTGTTTCATTATTACCAAAGTATTTTATAATCACTAATTTAATATTATTCCTATAAATTTGTAAATGATAATTTAAAACTTTAAATAGGTGTTTTTATTTTTTTCCTTGATTAAACCCAAAAGAGCATTCTTTGTTTAAAATAAAATATTGCAATTTGCTACAAATACTTTTTATTTGTTAAAACTATTTTAATTTACTTTTAACACCTATTTGCTTATCGTTTTAAAATTGTAACTGGGCTGCGACAATCACTATAATTAAAAAGTTCTGTCGAATATGAAATTTGTGGAGCATTTTATAACCAAGTTAAACAAACGAAACTCCGTAACATACCTTGGAATTAAAATTTATAATTAATATGTTTTGTGCTTTTGTGTATTAACGCTGTTAAGATGTTTAGAGGTCCCCATTGTTTAATAAAAAGAAGTAACTTTATGCCATCGCAAAATTAAAAATAAGTTTCCTTAAACAGCCCTAGGGTTTTACTCGGATCATTTGATATTGTGACGTAGATTTGTTGATACAGAGGACACTTTACGTCACTGGGAACTATTACTATATGGAAAATAAAGCCGGTAAATAATAGAAATTATCTTAAGCTTTCACAAGACTACAAGAACTAATATTATTACTATAATAACAAGAACCATTTTCGGTATTTGCAAATAAAATTCGAAAACTAACTTAATTTGGTAAGTCCGTACCGCATTTATTTAATTATTTAAATGTCGTGAATAAATAATCTATGACCGCCATCTTGAAAATAAACAATATGTTGTAATATGCCATTGAATAGAAATTTTGGTGTAGAATTTAAAAATAAAATGAAATAGGGGTGTTTCCATTTAAAATGTTTAGAAATTTTCGAATTTTCTCTCATCAATTACATTAAAAGCTAAAATTACAAAGTGATTCATCAAAAAACCGAATATGTTAATACCTGTGAAATTAAAACAGGTACTAATTTTTATCTCCACAGCTTACTTAAAAGCAAAAACAAATATTCAAAGCAGAAATAATGGCGGTACTTAAATTTCCTAAAAAGTATTGTCTGGTTGCCACTTCAACAACAAACATCTTGTATAATATATCATTAAAAAGAAAATTTTATAAAAAATATAAATATATATATTAAAATAAGAAAGTTGGTGATACACCCTATGTCACCCGGTATATACATACATCCAGTATGTCAACGGATGGACTTTACAATACAACAAATGGACCATAAATTAAATGTTTAAAAATTCGTGTATGGCAACTGTTTTTGCATCTAAAAAAACATATTAACGTTAAGAAATTTGTTTTGTTTTGTACAAGGGCTCCAAAAACTACAAAAAATAAAAATGAACCAAGACAAAACAGCCTTTACTTTTAATAATTCGGCAAAATGTTAAATAAAACAGGTTTTTAGAATTAAATGAGGATTCCATATTCAAAATTTTACATAAAATACACCAATTTTTTTTTGGTCAAATTTTTTTAAATTGTTTTTTATCTAATATTTCTAGTTTTAATATATTACAATAATTAATGTCAAAGTTTATCAAATACATTTAAATACAAAAATATGAAAGTAGGTTAATGTAAAAAAATGTGTAAACATGAATAAAATTATATACAAAAAAATATTTATTTTATGTGAAATTTTAGATATTGGATGTTCATTAAATTCTAAAAACTTTTTTATATTACATTTGAATAAATTATTAAAAATGAGGCAGTTTTGTCTTTGTCCATTTTTACATTTTTGTAGTTTTCGGAAAGCCTGTACAAAACAATACAAATTTCTTAACGCAAACCTTGTTTTTTAAAAAGCAAAAACAGTTGCCATACACAACTTTTTTGAACATTTAAATTTTTGGTCCATTTGTCCTATTGTAAAGTCCATCCGTGTATACATACTTGAACTAGTTTATTTTGATGTTTAAACACTTGTAGGCTTATCTTATGACCTAAAAATTGTTTTCGATTTAAAGTTTAAATTTTTAACTTAAATCATAATGGCTTATTTGCTTTTATTTAAGATTCCGAAATAAATAATACTAAACGAACCAAACTTCCGGAGCTAGGTCCTCTTAGTTTTTCATACTGTCGACAGAGAGCGTAATGGACAATAAGCTACTACGTTTATTGCTATTGCTGCTTCTTAAGGGATTATTGTTATCGCCTATACTGTACTGATTAGAATTAAATAGTTTGACACCGGTCTGCGGGTGGTGATCTCAATTATCTCTGAAAGAAAAACCTTGGAACAATGTGAAAATCTACGTCTCCAGATTGGACAGTGTTCGACCAATGCAGCCTGCCAGTGCAAGGAAATTACACTGTATAATGTAAGTATTAAAAAATATATAATAGGTCAAACAAAGCAAATGTAACCTTTGTAAGTGGACCTTTTAATTTAATTGTAAACAGACCGTTGATCCATTATCTTGTTGACAAATCACATAAACTAAAGTTCTGCTTAACATTTAGTTACCCAAAGTAATCACCCACAACCCTTAAAATTACTAGACGATTACGCTAACTTAGCTACAAGCCAGAGTTTAATATCGAATTTGCATCTCTCTACTGTTGTTGCTTGGTTTCAAATGTGTAATAACAATTAACCCCTGTTTGTTGTTGGCCCTATTATTTTAAAGGTTCATTTATATTGTCCAAAGCATGAAATTTGCCTAGGTAAGTGTAGGTGTATGAATTCTCGTAGCAATATTTACATTGCTTTTTATATTAATAAATACTGCTTATTATATTTAAAGAATATTTCTCTAATATTCACAAAATTATGAACTATTAAAACCCTTTATTAAGAATGTAATGCTTTGTATTAATCCATATTAACCTATGCTTCTTACGCAACATTATAATTTCTATAAATTTAATATCAACACCTTAAGAAGCTTTTTATATTAATAAATATTGCTTATTATATTTAAAGAATATTTTTCTAATATTCACAAAATTATGAACTATTAAAACCCTTTATTAAGAATGTAATGCTTTGTATTAATCCATATTAACCTATGCTTCTTACGCAACATTATAATTTCTATAAATTTAATATCAACACCTTAAGAAGCTTTTTATATTAATTAATATTGCTTAATATATTTAAGAATATTGTTCTAATATTCTCAAAAATATGAACTATTAAAACCCTTTATTAAGAATGTATTGCTTTGTATTAATCCATATTAACCTATGCTTCTTACGCAACATTATAATTTCTATAAATTTAATATCAACTTCTTAAGATATTCATAATTATTATTAATTATTTATTTATTAATTTATTATTATTTTTTTAACCGCTTAGTGACTTAATTTTTAAAAGAATTCTTAAATTAGGATAGGTTAGATATCTTCGGTATAGCGATTAAAATAACTTATTAGTCGATTCAAAGGGTGTTCATAAAAATATCAGTTCGACTAATGTTTACAACAAATGGGTTTAGTACCCTCGTTGTTTCCGAGCGAACTCTAAAATTATTCCGAGCTAGAAGCAGAGCAGTTTAATATGTTGTTTAATAGCTTATGACCGAACATTAGAGTAAGTTTTATTCAACACTTTTTCAGGCTATCCATGCCCAAGGTATTTAGTCTTTCTTGGTATAATAATATTGATATGTCTATTTTTAACTTGTAAAGCAAGTAATTAACAAAGTTAGACTGTACCCGCTTGATTCTTTTTATGTGGGATTTTTAATATGGATTCCAAACAATACTACAGTACTCCAAAAGACTCCTAACCAATGCAAAATATATATCCATTAGGACAGTGACATTTTTAAACTCTTATTACTGTCTCATAACGAATCTCACCATCTTGTATGCCTTTGCAATAATGGTTTTTATGTGATGAATAAATCTAAGTTTATGATCAAAATTACATCAAAATTGTTTATCAAAGTGACTAGTAAAACTTTTCTTTCGAGAAAATGATATTATGTTACATTAAGATAAATTTAAAGGCATATTGTTCTTTCTACACCAGCTTATAACATTCTCTATACAATTATGTAATCGTAAACAGTTTTTCACGTTCGAAATGGTTTTGTAGATCTTCAAATCGTCCGCAAATAACAAGTAGAAACAATGATTAAAAATAAAAGGGAAATCATAAAGGCATATCAAAAATAGGAAAGGCTTGAGGTGGAAACCCTAGGGAAATCCAGAATAAACCAGTATTTTATCTAAAAGACAATTCTGAAATTTACCACACTGCACCCGACCACGAAAATAACTGTTCCAGGAAAGCAGTGTATCACCTATTCCATAGTGTTTCAATGTTTGAAGTAAAATGTAATGATCAACACTTTTGAGGCTTTATGGAATTCAAAATAAAATGGCATCAACTTGCTGATTCTTATTCAATGCAGAAGACAAAAAATCGGTGTAAACACATACATCATTTAAAAACTTACTACTTAAGTTATCTGTGATTAAAACAGAAATATCAAAATGAAACAAAACAAAGATATTGTGTGGTAAAAGCGCGGTTTGTCCACAAGGAACCCTATTGGCAGTATATAAAGTAACCCAAGTATGGAGATACATTATACTTTTTGGCTACCATTAATAAAAGTTGCTTATGCTTCCGTCCTGAGTAAACATTCTTACGCCTGATTTATATGTTATATAATATGACATAGAACTAATATTTTCTTTTTCTGAAAGTAATTAAATATAACGAAAGCGACAAATATAATATTAATCTTTTTTGTCATTGTGAGATGACTCTTTAAAATAAAAAGGACGCAACTCATTTAAAGCAAGTTTCTGGGTATAATATTTAAACTGTAAAAAAATGTATTTTAGTAGTATATTATGGAACGAGCATGGAATTTTACTCATTTCCCACGACGAGTATGACTTGTAGTCATACGAGAGGGCAATAAGTATCTCGTGCGAGTCGCATATTATACTTTTTCTAAAACTTTTTGCGGATTTATACAAACAATAAAATAAATAATATTCTCGATTTGTGACACAATATTTGGCCAGCCATGGCATACGCGACATTACACCCTACTGCAAATGTTTTATCAAATTTAATTAATTTATTTATAAGTTAATTTTACGTACTTATTAGATATTTTTATACTTATTTTTTTCCCCCTTTCCACCTTCTTGACCTTAAATCAACCGTAATTTATTTTTTCTTTAATTTTTGGCATTTCCTTTACGTTTTTTATTGGGTTCTATCCTACTATATTTTTATTTACTTTTTACCTCTTTTAAAGGCACTGGTCAAGTTAAGAAATAACAAAATTATACAGGCTGGCTCGTTTTAATGGAATGAAAAATTTCGTTTGTAGCGAACCGCTACACTTCTAAAATTTTCTTAAGTACTTTTTCTTTCTTTTAAATATAACTTCTACTACGCCTTCTTATCTTTACTTAACAAACGAGAAGTAATGAGAAAGTTTATAAGCTTATCTTAATAGGCTGTAGTTTTCTTAGATTGTGTACCTAACATACACATCTTCTTTTAGGTAATATAATTATTTTAACCAACCCGTTAGGACTTTGAACTGTTTTGTTATTCCAGGAACAACATGGCTTTAAAAGGGAGAATTACAAACAACTTTCTTTATCGTATGTCTCTTTTATAAGAATCAGGGAAAGTGCGTCGTTAAACTTACAGTGCGTTGCGAGACGTAATAATTTGGATAAACTTTACTTATTTGCATTATTTTGCCGTTTCTAAATAAAATTATTTTGGTCTTATTTGCTCTTTAAGAGTAAATTATTGCATTAAACTTTTAATTGCTTTTGTTTTAAATTAAATTTTAAATTACGACTATTTATAGAAGTAATAAAAACACACAAGGTGTCTCTAAAGGGTACGAAAAAGGGATATTTACCACAAATTCCTGAGACTACAATACAAGGATTAACCTTAACTTTAATAAGATTTCGGAATACAAAATGTTAAAAATTTATTAGGAATTTAGTTTTTTATCAATTATTATGTTAATAGTCAATGTATTATCACCACATTGAAAGTTGGGATTTTGTGATTATTTTTAAGCCACTCTGTATTTAATTTTTGTTTAAAAATTCTTATTCGTTAACATATTTATACTAAAATTATGTTAAGTGAGAATTTGGGAACAGCAAGTATTTAGAAAGCAAATCATAAAAGTTTTTTAAGTCATTTTATTATAAAAATTAAAAATAATTGATTTTTGATAATTCCAAAATTAGTCTTATAAAAATTTTTGATGATAGCTTGAATTTATTACTTGAACCGGGCAGTATAAATAATTCACTACTTGCAGGGCCATGTCACTGAAATTGCCAAAAGGGCAACATGGACCAAGGGTGTTCTGGTTAGTATTGGTTAGTATAAAAAACATTACAGTTTACCTATTTTATTACTTTGCCGAAGATAGGGTGGGCATTATTCATAATGGCCGGGAAAAGTAATAAACCATTCTGTTTTAAGCATATTGCCCAATTAAGTCGGGCATTATGAATACAGACCGGCCATTGTAAATAGTACCCGGACTTATCCAATTGCCCGTTACACTTACACCGCTAAACATTTGTGCTACAACACAGGATTAAGGGCTTTCGGTTAAAATTATTTTATGTTTGTCTAATCATAAAACAAGGTTTTAACGAGGCTGTCAGACGTGAACTGATCCCATGACCATCATTAGCCATGAGGCGTAAATTGAACTGGAATGGAGTCATAAATGTGTGAAAATGAGTAACAATTTTCGTGCTCGTTCCATAATATACTATTAATTTCAATTTTTTTATTTAATTTTTTATAAATGCAATAAATCGGTAAATATTTGCCAAGTAGTACGGCACTTTTAATTTTTTTTAAGAGTTAGATATCAAAACGTAGTAAATGCAATCATTCTACGTAGATTGGTGTTTTCCAATCAAATTTATTAAGGGTGTCTTGTTTAAAGTAGAAAAGTTAAGATTGTTTTCAGCTATACCGGAAGTCAGACAGAACAGTTACTTAACATAATTTATTAACAAATAGTAATTAGTTGTGACTGGTTTTTAGGAGACTTAATCTCCGACTAACATTTTTTTTTAAATTTTTAAACTTTGAACTGTCTAATAGAACATATTTTATTTTTAGCATTTTTTTTCTTTTGATCCCACAGTAAAATTTAAATCAATAACCTGCTTAAATACTTTAATTTATTTTAAAAAAATTATACCAATTTTTGCTGCTTGTCCGACGAATACACATTAAAGCCAACCAGCTTTAAACAAAAATTATTAGTTAGGGATTTGTTTCAATTAAAATTAATAAAAAAGTGACTAATAAAACACTTAACTTCGTATATATTTTTAGTTTTTTTTTCAGGGACAGAGTGATTTTGCCCTTGGACAAATAAATGTTGATTGACCCCTAAACACCCAAAACGTGTTTTTTATTTTTGATTTTGTTAGCCAAACTGACAGAAATATTCTTTTTAACTTTCAAAGATAATATCTGATGATATAAGGTGCTCTGATAACACATTTTAACAACGAAATTTTAACTGGCGCATTATTATTAAGAAAGCTATTTGCCATTTTCGCTTTCAAAGCTTGTCGTTGCCAGAATAGCAAAACGGCTCACCGTGGGTGTAATTACTGCTTTAAAGGAGAAGCGTTTCAGTGTAGTTACGCCTTTTTGTTCAAAAAGGTTTTATTAACTTAAGGAAACTATATCTTAAGAAGACTCTTAAGATATAGTTTAGAAGTATTTTATGTTCACTTTTAACTATTCACTAAATAATTTTTAAAAATATACGGAAACAAGGTAAGTAGAAAAATATATTTTTTTTATTCAAAAGAATTTATATTCAACATTTGGTATTTTTAAAGGTCATTTTCTTTCTGAGTGGAAAGAAGGTTAAAGTTTAGGACTGCTAAAATATTTAATGCAAAAAAAACAATATTAAAGCTGGTCAAGCCCAAGAAGAAAAAGAAGATCTTATGACAATAACAACTAATTTCTGAAATTTTAGTTCTACCATCAGTTATTTCAATAAATTAAGGACTTAAGCCAAAACGCACTTAATTTTTTGTTGAGTTATTATTGACGTATTTATAATTTAAAAACCTTAAAGTACCATTTGTATATTAATACATGAAAAAAATGCTTCGTCTAATATGCTAAAACCTATAATAAAAATTGCTTTAGAATATACAAGGTTCTTGAAATTGAAAATATTATTTTGAAAAATTTTAAATATGTATTTTTGATCATGCCTAAAAAAGCAAAAAAGTAAAACTAGGAATTTTTTAATATTTAATTTTTAAATTTTAAAGAAAATGGTATAGCTAAATATTTATTAATTAAACACTTTTGTTTATTTAGGTAAAAAATAAAGGTGGATCATACACATACATATGCAGTGACGTAAAGAATTGCAGGCCATCGGAGCTCTTTCACATTTGATATATGTAGTTTGTGAATCTGTTTCATCTTAATAGCGGTTATATGTAGGGACGTTAAACTACCGGTAATTTAGAAATCCATATATTACCGGAAATATTACATAATATCACGGTAACATTGGTAATTTAAAAAAAAACATATTGTTAAATATTTCAAGTTTTTTTAATGACTGTAAAAGATGCGAAAGACAACAAAAACGTTTTTTTCTAGTCAAATTTTAAATGAATAATAGAGTGGATAATGGTAAACAGAGCTGGATTAAGCGTGAAGCCGTGAAGCGACCACGTAAGCGCCAAATCGGAGCAAATGAAGGTTAAAAATAAAGTAAAATTTTGCTGTTAGTTAATTATTGGCTAGTGATTTAATCCAAAATACACATAAAAAGGAGTGCAAAGTTAAGAAAAGAAGCAGAAATTTTAACCTGAAGACCTTTTTTTGGTCATCATTTTTTATTTAGTGGTTTTGTCCCAATAATATTATATTATTATATTTACTGTATGAATAAACTTTGGTTCTTGGCTACACAAATAACAAAAGCAACATGCACTCTTTGCTTTAGTAGAAAATAGTTGTTGCGGTACTGATGCTAAATTCTTATCATCATCTCAACCTCGTTATCTGATTTTTCTTTTTCTTTCGTTAATTTCAAGTTTATAACTTTGAAACCTATATCCCCTTTTTATCATTCTTTTTAGTAGCCTCTACTATTCTTGAATGATCTTCAATTAGCAAAATTAAAAATATGAGTAAAATAAGTTAGTTTTTAGGCCTTTTTCAAGGTAAGTATGTTTCTTCTTTGCCGATGAATAAATTCGTAAGCACTAAAAGTGCTTTCGGTTGCGGCTGTTGACGATAGCTAATTTAAAATGTCTATAGCCAATCTACCTATTTTAGAACTGTAAAACATTCCTGCCCACCAAATAGGCCCAGACATAGATTTTTGCTGGAAATTAAAAATTCCTTAGCAAAAATATTACCATCTCTAATTTTGTATTTTGCCACTGCTTCCATAATAAGATCTACTTGTGAAGAATACTTTGGATGACGCCTTGCAGTTTTATAGATTAACTCTGTTGCATTTCAATTTTCAGCTTCAGTTAATTTGTTGCTGCGTTGATTTGGTTAGAATATAGAGCGATAAAACACAATATTTTCAATGGTACCGATCTTGCGGTACGTAATGTTAAGTGTTACGTAAGTAGATAAATGGATCGAGCTACTTTATATTACAATTTAAAATGGTATTTAAAATTTAAAAACGTGTATCGCTTTTATTTATTAAAGAACTATACAAATATTTTTATACCTGATTTCTTTGTTTGTGTTTATTAAGTTCAGTTACTCTAGTTTTTATTAAATTTACGTTTTTTTTTCAATATGTACAGGGTTGCCCTTTCGTTGACTTTGCAGGGCATAGCAAAAACTAAAAAGATAGAACAAATCTGATTGGGCAATTTCGATTTTGAAACAAATTTAGTGGTGAAAGTAAATCATGGCTAACTTGATTTGATTTCGAAATACAAAGTGTTTTTTAAATTTTGTTAATTTTGCCAGGCACTTGCTAATATTAAAGGTAGAAAAAAATGTAAGAAGAAAAGTTTTAGGGATTTTTACGAAGAATTCAGTGGTGAACCTATATTTTTTGATTGCTTTTAATTTTAAAGTTATAACACAAAGTTGGGTTTTCTTAAACCGTATATTTTATCATCAGTTAAAAGGTATCTTTAAAATCTATAAGAAAGTAGTATTTTAATAGTTTCGGAAATATACTCATCATCAGAGATTTTTTTAACGAAACAATCTGTATATTATATTACAGATGCAAAGATATTTCAAAAAGGTTTAAGAAAATACCTATTTGACATATTTATCTTACCATATAGTTTTGGAAATATGCCCATATAAATCTAAAAAATAGTAGATATATCGCATTAAGATTTGGTAGCTCATATTTCCAAAACTGTTAGAAAATTATTTTATATTTGATAAAGTTCTTAAAGGTCTTTAAAATGTCTTTTTAATGGTAATAAAACATACAGGGTGTTTTATTTTTAAAATGTCATTTTATTATCGCATTCCTGTACGAACGGCTATATTTCCAAAACTATGACAAATTAAATATATCAAATGTATATTTTTACAGCATTTTAGAAAACTTTTTAATTGGTGATTTAGTATACAGGGTGTTTCTATTTAAAAAAACCCAACTTTGTGTTATAAGTTTAAAATTAAAGTGAATGGAAATAATATAGTTACGTTCTGAATTTTGCGTAAAAATCTCAAAAACTTTTCTATTCACATTTTTTTATATCTCTAATACCAAGCGAGTTACAAGTGCCTGGCCAAATTGATAAAATTTAAAAACACTCTGTATCTTTCAAACAAATTAAGTTAGCCATGATTTAGGTACTTTTGTTATTAAATTTGTTTTAAAAATTTTAAAAATTGAGATTACGCAATAAGATTTGTTCTATGTCTTTTAGTTTTCGCTACACTCTGCAAGGTCAAGGAAAATGCGCCACCCTGTATGGTAAATCTTTTTGCTTTTAATTAAATCCTAATTGAGTTTTACTATAAAAGCAAGACAAAGGATGCAATGCATAATGGTTTAAAAGCAGTAATTGTTTCTACTGTAAACTACTCCGTTATTCCAGAAGCTAAACCGCTTTTAAAACAAAGACAACAAACAACTTTCTTAATAATATGTTGTTGTAATTCACCCTCGGTAGACCACATTGCGTAAATATATGTTGTAAATACTAAAAATAAATTAAAATAATTGTCAAATATTAATTTAACCATTTAAATAATCTACAACAAATGTTTTAATATTAATTCTTTAATTATCCTTGCATTTTTTATATACTCGTTTTTTACCAACATTTTGCTATTATCAATGCTCCTAGAAATACAAATTTTTATACAAATACAAAAAATCCTCCACAAAAGTATAGAATTTTTAAATTTTAATTACTGGTTTGATTTTAATTGTGTTTTTGTTTATTGTATCTTTGTTTAGTACAAAATATTTGTTGAGTTAGTCGCCAGGAGGATATTTTAAACTTTAAGTGTTATAAACAAAATATTCTTTGGCTTTTCTTCAGTATAAAAGTATTTAATTTTCTTCAGCATAAAGGTATTTAATAAATATTTTTAATAAATGTTTTATATTTTATGAAGAGCTAGTCTGTCCTTGCAATATTATAATAAAATTTAAGATTACTTAAAAGAAATATAATAATAATAAATTATTTAATATAAAATTTACTTTACAGAAAGGTTGCATAAATAATTTCAAGGGCTTCCGGTCGAAATTATTTTATAATGATATAATTAAAAAATAAGTTTTAAACAAGGCTTCCAGGCGTAAACTGATCTCTTGGACGCGATTAAAAAATGTGGAAAACTTTTTATTAAAAATGACTGATGAGCTGACTAAAAAAAACCTTTAATTATTATTATTAACATTTTTAGTCAGATCATCAGTATTTTAATGAAAAGCTGGCTACATTTTTGAGGTACGTCTAAGGGTTCAGTTCACATCTGGTAGCCTCGTTAAGAATTTATTTGATAATAAGATTATTAGGCAATAATGTCGACCGGAAGACCTTAAAACTCTGTTTACGGTTGCAACCTTGTAAGTTTTTGCTAACTTTATAATTATTTTATATTAAATAAATCTTTATTATTATTATTTTTGATCTATCTTTCATTATGTTATTGCAAGGGCAGAATAGCCCTTTATAATATATAAAAGTTTAAGCTTCTTAAAACATTTATTAAATATTTTTATTTTGAATATAAGCCTAATAATATTTAGTTTAAATTTATTTTCCCGGAAAACAAATAAACTATTAAAAAAAACTCTTAAGTGGTATATTTATGTATTAATAAAGTATTTTTAAACCTTAATGATCAGTAAATTACTATAAAAGAAACTGATAGAAATTATTATAATATAGTTAAAAATATTTATTTAAGAATATAAGAACAGATTGAGTGACTCGCATATAAAACTTAATAAAATTTAGGCAAGAGACATTTATACAAATCTGTTTTTTATTTACTATTTTAAAAAATACTTAAAGAAAAATATTACTTAAAAATAATAAACAAAAATCGCAAAAAATAAACCAAATAAGAATAAATAATTGTAATGGGATTATGAGCAGTATTTCCTCATATCATTATGATAAAAATTTACTTTCTTAAAATTTTACTAGTGCTGGGTTATTTTTTTCTTCGTCTTTTGTTAATTAACCCTTTATTATTTGTAAAACGTTGACGTCGTGCAAAATTTAAGCTTTTATTTTCTGTTAAATTTGCTTAAAAACTAAAGGTGGTATATTTTAGTACGTACTGACTTGATGCATTTTGTATTTTTTTTTTGTGTAAATAAATAACCATATTAAGACCGTCAAAATTCGACGCGTTTAATTTGATGAAACTTTACCTTAAATTCCACAATGAATTTCCAATATCTAGTTTATTTTAAATAAAAAAATATATATTTTTTAACGGTACCCAATATAGAAGGCATATACCGAAAATGTCAATTCTACTTAGTTTTTGTCAAAAATGTAGCCCACTTTAAACTAAAAAAATAATTTCTTAGCAAAAAAAATATAAGCAATAGATTTTTTTTATTTTTATATAATCCCATAATTTAGGGTTATCTTTAAAACGTTCACGAAAAAGTAAGTTTACCAAAGAACTAAATTAACTTTATTTCTGTGGCCTTTCTAAAAATCATTAAAATTTAATATTTCGTCACGACAAAAGAAATGCAAACTTTGCTTATTAGGGAAAGTCTGCTTAAACAATCTTTAAAATAATTTGTTTAAGTATTTTTAAGTCTCAGATTGTTCAGTTAGGTTTGCTTAAAAATTAAAGTTTGTATCTTTAAAGGCGAATTCAACTCGCTGACTATGTTTTGCGACTTGGTCACGTCTTATTTAAGGCGTTACGTACAGACGTCATTCTGAATTTGTTGACTTGAATCGTGTTATTGTTTAACGTAATGGTAGTTTTGTTTATTTGTTAAGAATGGAAAATTATTATTACAAGTGGGTCATTCATCCATTAAAAAACCTTTTGCAGAATTCAACTGTAAGTAACATATGTGTTAAATCGTTAGAAATCAAAATCATATATGAAACCGTTAATCCTAATAATATTTCAAAATCGTATAACATTTCTACGAAAAATTACAGGCGTACAAGGTATAATAAAAAAATGATATAATCCAATGGTGGGTTTCCACGCTCAAGCAATTTGCTCAAGTTAATTTGTGCATGGCTATTTGTGCGCCAACCACATGAAAATTATCTTAACATCCAGATTTTACTCCAGCTTAACTTTATGACTTGCGCAAGTAAACGATTTTCGTTTACAGGCACCAATTAACTTTTACAAATGGGCATGCTCAAGTGCGCATGGGCATGAGCGGGAAAACACACCATGAAATTGTGCAACTTTTGAAACAAAAACTGATGGCTTGTTTTTTTAAAGACAACTATTCTTTTTATAAGTAAAATTTTAAATACGTATTTGTATGTATATACGTATGTATTTGTAATTAAAAAATGTGTGTGTACTTATTTTATGTAGAAATATTACGCAAATGGTATAAATTCATTTTCAGTTTTTAAGTTATCCGAAATCATTATCTATTATTAATAACTTTCGAAATGTATTTGTAAACTGTCAACTTTTAAGTTTTATATTACATGAACAAAAAGAAGTAAATGGTGGAATTCAATGTAACTATTATTAGTTCTAGGCTACTATCCAACTATAAAACGATATTTACCAATCGGTTATGTTTACGTTTAATTCATGTATTATAAGTTAAAGTTGTTACCAAATATTACCGCAGTTATAATTGGTTAAACGTCTAAAGAAAATATACATATTTTTCGATTTTACTGCATTTACTGTTTAAGGTGCATCCAGATATGTACCACGACCTGCAACGCAACCTCGTCGCGAACCACTACGACAGCTCCGTCTTATTTAAATCAATATTTAAATAAATGTATAAAAAGTGAAAAGAATAAATTAACAAGTCACGAAAAGAGATAAACAACAAATGTTTTAAATAACAAAAAAATATATTTTACTTAAAAACACTTTTCCAAACTTTTTCTATCACGATTATTACCAACAAACCCCTTGGAAGAATATTACTCTTTTAAGATAAATTTTTTTTTCTGAATTGGGTTAATAGCGTTTATCTAGGGAAATGCTATTAGCCTAGGCAAATAGCGTTTTATCATTTTCGAAAAAAAATCCCTTTGTAAATGCTGTTTGACTAGTCCATTAGCATTTGATCCTTATTGCCTAGCTAATTTTTTGACAAATGGAAATAGAATTATTTGTAATAAAAGAATTTTCTCGAATTTCTTTCTTGGTTAGTTCCTGTTAGTTCTACAATAAACACACTGTACGCCTAAGTATCAGATCTCTGTACTAGTAGTTGGTAAAAGCTACAATATTTTGTAGTAAACAGCGTTATAAAACCAATTTACATACATTAGAGACGTTCCGCTTATAATGTTTGTTCGTTCAAGCGACAGCGGCAGGGCTCTTACGGAGATTGCAGACTCCAAAGTACAAATTACATATATACACAAAGATCAAAGGCAGTGCTCTCACACTCTCTGCTCTTCGCTGGCCGCGGACGCTTGATATCGTAGCAGTAGCCTAATATGTTTATTAAGTATATCACAGTCATTTGCCTATGGCTTTTAAATTGAAATTATTTTAATGAAGTCATTTGCTCAAGAAGAAAGAAATTGCCTAAACAGAAGCAATTTTTCTAAAATTACCATTTGATGGCGACGTATACATTAGAAACGCTTCGCGGATAATATTTGTTAATTTTAAGCGGCAGCGGTAGATGCAGGGCTTTTTGCTTACGTATATTGCAGCTACCCGATTTAAAAAAATCTATATGCTATCACCAAGATGAAAGGCAAACATACTTATTCTTTTATGCTACCATAAAGATTAAAGGCTCTTAACCTCTTCGCTCTCCGCTGGGCGCTTATGCTAGGTATCGTAGCTCTAGCCTTAATATCAACCTAAATATAAATTTATATATTTACATTTAAAAAAAAGATTACAGAAAAATTAATCAAGCTTGTATGAAAAGAAAATGCCTTTAGAATCAGCGAGAATCGATTACCACCACGGCAATGTATCGTTTCTTGCGATGTCTTCTTATGGTAGGTTGACACCTGAAATTTACTGCATGACAATTTATGACAGAAATTTTGGCTAATGTAAACGGTCAAAAATTTATTTTATTCTATTCTATTTTCGGTTTTTAACTTTAATACGTAATGTATTCAGCCATTGTCAAGTGGTTGTGGTCAAAAATTTATGTCTGATAGAAATGTTTTATTGTTTACATTAGGCAGAATTTCTGTCTGACATAAATACCATGCGATCAACCAATCGCACGTACAAGCATCCACTGTGAGAGTAGCCTAAATCTGACGCGCTTGACAATTTCTGATGGATATATATTTTTGTTTTTTATGATCGGCCCTGTATACGGGGCTCATAATTTGGTTGAAGAACTTAACCGGGTACAAGGTATTCTGCGGTATATTAATCTGCTGCGCTGTAGTAAATCCCGAAATTTCCTCTTGGGCTCCCATAACATTAAATGAAACAGAATATTTAAAATATAAGTCTGTCTGTAAATACAAAAGAAAATCGAAATAAATTTTAATTATTATAAATAGTATGCGTATGGACAATATTTACCAAATGGTCTGCCGATTTAAAATAAAAATATATATATTTTTTAAGTTAGAGATGATATACATACATCATTATACACTAATAAAATACTTTGTAATTTAATGACAAATTAAAATTTTGTGATTATGTTTTATGGTTAGTACCCCTATCAAACAAAATGTACTTTCTTTTTAAACATCAAATATTGTACTATTCGTTAAAATACAAATATTTTGAAAAAAGGGCAGTTGGTTTGTGTTTTTTTACTTTAATATTTACTTTCGGTTGATGATATTTTCTTTTCAAATATGTGTAGGTCGTAAAATTGGGTAAATTGATATTGGAGAAACTTTTCAAATTCTTTAATGCAATAAACTGCGATTAGAAAAATATAAACGTTAAAAATCATGTTTTATTTTAACAATTGGTTATAAATACACAGACTGCCATGGATGGGGAGAGGACAAAAGAACCAAATTTAAATTTTCGAAAAAGAGTCATTCTTCATAAAAATGATTTGCTTGTAAAAAAATATGATTTACGGAGAGAAAATGTTGATTTTGAATACAGGGTAGACAAAAACTTAAAAACCCTGCTTTTTCTCCAAAAGTAAACTACATTTTTTATTTTTAAGCAAAAATAATTTAAAAATTTATTAAGAGTAGCATTTAGAACTTTATTATTGTACAGCGGTACCAATAAGTTTTTATAAAACTGATTTTGGAGCTATTAAAAATTATTTATTTTAAATTTTTAAGATGAAGTGACTTAAAATTATGAAGTTCAATAAAGTTTCATTTTAATTATTTTTGGCATTTTGTTTAAAAATAAAAAATAAAGGTACCTTACTCTTAGAAAAAAATCATGTTTTTTAAGTTTATGTATGTATATCATTTTTTTTTTTTTTGGAAGCAAAAATTTTTATGAAGAATGACTTTTTTCGAAAAATAAAATTTGTTCTTTTGTAAACCCCATCCGTGGATAGTCTGTAGATAAACTTTTACTAAAATTATGGCGAAAATATATACATGTATCACCCCTATAATTTTTTTATATGTTAAGATATCAAAAATAAATTTAATTTATACGCATATCTCATAAATGTTCCATTCCATCACTCCCGGTTATGTCCGAAAAATGGGACACTTAGTATGTTTTTTCTTTATTTTAATAGAACATGACATTTTAAGTACAATAACACTCCATCTTCTACTCATTGACATTCAACCCTCAATTTTTGATTGAGGGTTTGGCTTACGTATACATGGCTAAAAAAGTTTTTTTTTCTCACGGTCTACCTATGTACCAAATTATTAATTTAATTAAAATATCTTAATAATTAAAAAAGGTATAGGGGTAGCCCACTTGCTAGGGACATCCGGTATATATCCATATGTATAAAAAAATATTTGAAAATGTTATTTTCAAAATGTTTTATAATATATTTTACAAACTCTTGCAAAAAAATACAAATGAGTCGGAAGCAAAAACTTTTAAATAACGTAAAATAACATTTTAAGTACATATAAAAACATACTTTTGCCAACTTTTGCTTAACACGCTTATTTAATAGCCTTGCAAATGGCAATTCCCATCGGAGAATATTGTTAACCTTTTAAATTTTATTTTATTTTTGCCGCCCGAAATTGGGGGTTGTTTTAAAGTTATTCCCAAAACTTTTTTGACATTGGCTGCTTATATTTTTTATTTTTTTTTTTTTTTTTTGTTCATTTTCATTTATAAAACAATATAAATCTTTAAACTGTTTTGGAATTTTTATTATTTATGAAACCAACAATAAAATCAGGATTAATATTTTTTTGATAGTCTTTATTACATTTTGTGCAATTATTTCAATAACCGACAATAGCTATTTACGTTACTAGACCGGAAAATGGTATTTTACGGGTCGACGAAAAACATTTACAGGGCGAGCCGTAGGCGAGTCCTGTAGTTTTGAGGAGAACCGTAAAAATTATTTCCGGTCGAGTATCGTACATAATTTTTTTAATTGACCGGAAAAAACTGTGTAAATTTTTAGTGTTATATTTAAACGACAATAAGGCAAGGCTGCTTCAATTATTTCATCTGGATTTTCCATGTCTGACTCCATTTTGGCAAAATGATGCTTTCTTTACTTTACAATATCTTGAACTGTCAAATAGTAACAATTGAACTCTGACAATTTTTGTCATGGCTAACAGGATTTTTTGATATCAGGGACCGGAAACCGCTTAAAAATTGAGTGGAAAATTCAATTTTCCGCTCAATTAAAAAAAAAATAACATTTTGTCCCTGATTTTGGGTACTTATGTACTGCTTATACTAATTTAGTATTATACAGGATATTTAGTTACTCTACCAACAAGCTTTAAGAAGTTATTTTCCAATAAAAAATAGGAATAGAAGTTTACATGTAAATAAGTCCTACTTTTGAAACTACGTGTTAATTTTTTTTTACTTTCATACTAATAAAGATATTTTAACGAAATTGGGGAGAGGTATTTTAGGCATTAAAAGACATTTTTTTTAGTATATTAAAAAACTAATTTTTTTCCAGTGTCGTCCGTGAGGGATTTACAATATATATCAAAAAAAAATGATAGACCACGATTTTTTTATATAAAATATTTTTTTGAATGCTTGTTTAATTTGGAACACACCTGACCTTATGATTTTTTTAATTTATATTTAAATTGATTGTTTTCTTGTATGTAAAAAAATAACCTTTAATGCATAGGTCTTTTAAATTTCTTAAAAGTATCCTTATTATTATAAAGGTAATTATAAAAAAACAATTATTTTTCTATAAATTTAACACCTTGTAGTTCTAAAAGAAGGACATTAAGGATATATGTTCATATAGAAGATTCCTTCATTCCTTCTTATTTTTCATTGGAGAATCACGTCTTAAAGTTTGTCGGTAGAGTAACTGGTTCTATACAGTGTGGAATTAAATAGTCCACCCTTTTGCTAACTTTTGTACCCTTAATTTTTTCTTTTTAAAACTTGGGTATGACTAATAAAAGGATTTTTTTTGACGTAAAAATAATAGTTGCAATAATCAAGATGGCAGATTGGCGCCATCTTAGGAAAAACATTAAATTGAAAAGGGGGTCTTGTGACATATTACTTTTTATGCTTCTGGCAAGCACTTTATAACCCTAGAATATTAGGTCAATATCTTCACCTATTACAAAATGGCGGTACTTTAAAATTTCCCTGAATTTTTAATTTGGATGGCCATATTTCCGAAACTAATAAAGTTAGATGTACCTAAAATATGGTGTTTTCTTTAAGCCCTTTTGAAAATCTTTCCAGTTGTGATACTGATAATAATATACAGGGTAGGACACAAAGTACTTATTTTATTAATAAGGCATTCTCCTTATTTATTTAATAATAAAAAGATGTTTAATCCATTTAATTTTTTTTCTATGATGGTGCCCATCCGCCATTTTGATTATTGCAAGTATTATTTTTACGTCAAAAAGTAGTTTATATCCTCCCATTAGTCATATAAAAACTTTATGAAGAAGAAATTAAGAGTATAAAAGATAGTATAAGGGGACCATCACAAAAATAGGGAGGTAATGGCAGACAAACAAACATAAAATCGTGGGTTAGTGACGTATGATACCTACTCGTAGATGTTTAAAGTTTTTAAATTATTGATTAAGCCCTTAAAATAATATGATATATATATATATATATATATATATATATATATATATATATATATTTAACTGTTTAAAAGTTCTGTACAAGCGTTACTGTTTGTTTTTGTCTGTTAAATAGTTGTTATAGGTCTCCATATTTGGTACTAGAATTTTTTTCTAAAGTAGAAAATATCTAAAAATTTTCTTTTAATTTAATTATTTATAACCTATCTCAACAGAAAAAACACAAGGTTTTGTTAAGACACGTTTTAATACATACAGCAAAGTCTTTATACAAGATAGAGAAAGAAAAAGAAAAATTTAGAATTAGCAAGCAATTTCCCTGTAATTTATTTTTAACATCAAAATATACATTTAAATCAATTTTACTATTGAAAATAAACTTCTGTAAATTTTCGAAATAACTGATCGAGATTGTAATTATTGATATTACCTTAAACAAATAAGTAAAATTACGATTTATTTTATCTATTACGAGAAAAATATATACAGTGAGGATATTAAAAGTACTACCTTCTTTTTCTTTTAAATGGGACAAGATATCAAGGTTAAGTAAATTTGGGGTAAAAGGGTGTCACTGAAACTACTTTTTGGCATAAAAATATTTTCTGTCAAATGGAAAGGGGGATCACGTGACACCTTGCGTAAAGGTCCTTAACTTATTTACTTAATGCCACTTTATTTTTAAATATCGGAAGAGCCGTTCTAGACTTAGAACCGTTTGAAATTTGACTTAAACAGTGTTAAAACAATGCGGTTTTAATGGCATTGTTTTTTTTAATTAAATGACGTTTAATAAAGAATTAAAGGACCTTTTAAACAATGTGCTATATAATCCCCCTTCCCATTGGGAAAAATAGTTACTAGTGCCCATTGACAGTAGGTCACGTAACAGTACCCAAATTTTATCCGACTTTGATATCTTATTCAATTTAAAAGATATAGGGGAAATATCTTTTAAAAACTGCATTGTATGTATGTACAACTTGGAGCTTAACTTTAAACGCTTGTAACTTTGGAACAAATGGGCGGATTTTGAAAATAAAACGGCGATGAATAAAAAATGAAAAGGTCTTTAAAGCGAGTGTTACATCACCCCTCTTTCCATTTCAAAAACGATGCTAGTGCCCCCTTGAGACTAAGCCACGTTACCAGAGTCATTGGTCCATTGTCTATAATATTGGCCGCGGTGCCCACTGAGGCGACACTGGTCTTAATAATTTTAATTAATTGATATTAAATTGGCGCCATATTAATTTAGGCAACTGCATCAAATTTTGTCCAAATCGATTAAGGAATATTTAGGACATTTTTTTATCTTTGTGACATCCGACGAAGCCTTATGCTTAAATACCAGAGTACCGTGAATATCGGGTTATTAAATGTTTAACCCATCTTGTTTTTCCGTCATACTCCCTGAGCCAGTAATAACTTTTGACGAGTCTACCACGAATTGTACATACAGTTATATATGGAAGCGGCGCTTTAACCCAGCCTGTCAATGTCAAATGTTTCGGCTGTCGAACTAGGTAAATGCACCACATTTTTTTGTCGCAAAAGTGTACCACAAAGTTTTACATGCAATTTTAAAGCATTGTTCCGAAAACTGTAAGGGTAACAATTACGAAACCCGCCCCATCCGATACCTAATACATGTTCATGGGCCTGTATGGTTTCGTGACTGTTTTTTCCCATATGTTGCGAACATTTTGCCGGTCACTGTATAATAATAAAGGTAAAAGGTGTAAATGAAAAACAAAAAAAAATAAAATAAAGAACGTAATATGTATTAATTAACTTAGAAGATTGGAAATCTTTATTTACTAGTTAATAAAAAAAAACAAAATAAAGACAGTTAATATGATAAAGTCGCCTCCGTAGTGCAAAATAAAATTCGCCCTTATATGTTTTTGTCCCTAATAGTAGGATACCCTATTTGCATAGCTTACGTTATATTCCAAATATATTTTAATAAGCTACAAATAATAGAGTGTCGTAAGGGCATTACCTCGGAATACAATGTTTTTAAATGAATTAGTATGAAACCTGTTGAATTTTATACCCGTTCATGGGGTATGTTAAAAGGTGTGTCCCCTTAAATTTGTTACTTTTTATTTTAAAAGGATTCCAAATTACCATTTATTTAGGATTTTTAATATAAAGGTACTTAACTCCTATGTAGTTCTTAATTTTTTATTATACTTTTTTATTTTTGAACTTTTAACCAAACTACCACTTATACAGTTTGGGACAATGCGTCAATTTGTATATAAAATAAAATTATTTAAAAATTTACAAATAAAAATGTTTAGTTTGTTGCACACCTAATGAACCATACTGTATACTGCTATATTTAAAATCAACAAATTTTAGTAGGATATTGTTTTAAATATACCTTATAAACAATACACTTCTACAGTTTTCATACTAATTCATTTAATGCAATTGTTTTTTGAGGTTTTCTTTTTCGAAGGCCTGCGGTACTTTAGTTTTAGTAAAAGTTTGCAGAAATAATATGTCATTCTTTATTAAACTATTAAAAAACGTAATCATATTTTAACTTTGTATTTTAGTTATGGCACCGAAAACCTTGCCCAGAAAAGACCGCTCGCGTGCGTTGCTATTATTAAAGGTATAAAATTAATTAAGCTTTAGTCCTGTACCAGTTTAATATCTTTTTGAGCAAGTGCATTGTAATCCTTTTACTACCTTTTTTGCGGTTACTTAATCTTTCGTTTTTCGCTAACCCTTTAAATTTTTTAATCAAGGTATTTCATTACCTCTTACCACTCTATTTGAATGCTATCCTAAGCTGTTTTGAACGACCTACAGTTTTTATCCGAATTTGTAAAGTAATCGTATTCCAAGGTTTTTTTTTGAAGACTATCGACACTCTGATTTTTGGAAAAGTTTTCAGAAGTAATATGTCATACTTTATTAAATTATGGGAAACTGTAATCTTATATTATAACTTTGTATTTTTGTTATGGCACCAAAAACATTGCCCTTTTATTTACTATAACAAAGTAAAGTTTTACTTGTGTGCATTTATGTGAACTTGCATCCTGTTAAGTTTTTAGTTTATTTTGTTTTTGAAGATATGGAACAGACATGTTCCAGTGGTATAAACAAGTCTGGCTATCCCATTTAGAATGTGTCAGAAAACACCGCTTGCCTGCGTTGCTATTATTAAAGGTAAAAATTAATTAAGCTTTAGTCCTTAACCACTTTAATATTCTTTTAAACAAGTGCATTGTAATCCTTTTATTACCTTTTTTGTTGTTAGATATTCTTTTGTTTTTTGCTGACCCTTTAAATTTTTTAATCAAGGTATTTTATTACCTCTTACCTCTCTCTAATTTGAGTGCTATCCTAAATTGTTTTAAACGGACCACGATTTTCATACTAATTCCTTTAAAGTTATCGTATTTCAAAGGTTTCTTTTTAAAAAGGCTAACGGCACATTAGTTTTAGTAAAAGTTTGCTCAAAATAATATGTCATACTATATTAAATTATGAAAAAAATCGTCATCTTATATTTTAACTTTGTATTTTTGTTGTGGCACCAAAAACGTTGCCCTTTAATTACCAGAACAAAGTAAAGTTCTACTTTTGTGCATTTATGTCAACTTGCATCCTGTTGAGTTTTTAGTTTATTTTGTTTTTGAAGATACACATGTCTGTTCTAGTTGTATAAACAAGTCTGGCTATCTCATTTAGAATGTGTCAGAAAAGACCGCTTGCCTGCGTTGCTATTATTAAAGGTAAAAAATTAATTAAGCTCCAGTCCTGTACCACTTTAATATCCCTTTAAGCAAGTGCATTGTAATCCTTTTACTACTTTTTTTGTTGTGGTCAGTTAATCTTTCGTTTTTCGCTGACCCTTTTAAATTTTTTAATCAAGGTATTTTATTACACTCTCTAATTTGAGTGCTATCATAAACTGTTTTAGACGGCCTTTTATGGGATATAAAAGGTCCTAAAATTAAAGCCAGCGATACCTACATGTATCGCAATAAAATACCTATAGACCTAAATTAATATTGTTTAAAAATAATATTTAGGCAACCAGGCATGAAATTGTGTAAAATTAAAAAACCTATTACTAATACAGCACTGATTAGACACTATATTACAAAGTTAAGGTATACAGTGTGGGCCAAATTTAACTTGCACACTTTTTAACTAATGATAACTTTTTATCTGTTGCGCCTATCTGTTTTATTTTTACATGGCTAATAGGTAAATATGTTTTTTCTAGGTTTGTCAATTCTGGTCCAATAGATTTATTTAGGACCTGACTCACGAGACTTTTTCCAAAATGATACATTTAACTTCGTTGCAAAAGAAATCGAATTTATCTTTAATTAGGCTAAACACCCCGTTAATTTTTAAGATTTAAATTTTACAAGTCATTCTTGATAACTTTTTTCTCATTAGTTATATAAGACTCTAATAAAAGGCAAATAAATCAGTTCACATAATATCGGTCATAACTAATAAAAGCAACACATACAGTCTACTAAACAAGAATTTTTTAAATTGATACATAGACTTTGCAAAATAATGTCAGGCCTACATGTAGTAAAAGGCGATACATCAAAGAGCCAACCGTTTTTTTTTATTTCACACTCCATCGATTATGATTACCAAGCTTCTTTTACATGAACCAGGCATATGACTTTGTTGATTTTTTAGAGAAAATAAACAACGCCCCTATTCTCTCTTTTCTTTATTTTCGCGTCCGTATCAGTTATAAAATAACAAGCTGTTTTAGTAACGCTTTATCTGGTCATGACGACTTTTTTGTTTTTGTTACAAGTTTAGTGAATCTTTGAAAACTTTTTTCTTTGATGTTTTGAATTCTGAAGTTTGTACTTAATTAAAAAAGCAAGGTGGTAATTAATTTTAAAAAAGTAAACCTTAAGTTTTTAAAAGGGGTTATTCACGGTGTCCTATTAAAAGATCTCGAAAACTACTTAAAGATACATTTTTTAAATTTTGGCGCTAGATTAAATAATATTTTATGTTTCTGGGATTTCCAGTTATACCGGTGGCCATATCAATTTGCTTATTTTAAACATATTGCTCTATATATAATTATATTTTTAGATTCCCTACGAAATTCTAACTCCACTTGTGTATCATGTTCTAAACCTATGTCAAAGCGTTTTTGACGTATTTGAATTTACTTATCAAAAAATAACGTATGACGACTCAAAAATATTTATTAAGTTATCCTATAAAAAATCTTTTATTATTTAATTTAAACTTAAATTCTGTTTAAAAGGACCCAATTTATTCTAAGTATTTCTAAAGGTATAAAAAATAATAATACAGGGTGTTTAAAAAATAACGTTAGAAGTTAAATTGAGAAAACTGCCAAAAGTCCACTTTAATTTTAATGAAAACTCCTAAATTTTATAATCTTATCTTATGAAGTATCAAAAATAAAGGTAAGTTTTGTAAAGTTGCCTATTCCCAAAAGTTGTAGTTCTCGAGATCTTTCCAATCAAATATTATTATTTGGCTAATAAGTTGCAGATTTAAAATTGATTTATAAGCTGATGACAGCGTTAAATAACAGACGCAGAATAACATACATTTCTTTAGCATTTAACTTTCTTTAACGGCATTATACCCAACTAATAATAGCATTATTTAAATTGGTGGCCTATTAGCCAAATAAAAACATTTGATTAAAAATATCTCGAAGACTACAACTTTTAAGAATATGCAACTTTACACAAACTTAATTCTATTTTTGATGCTTCATAAGATGAAATATTAAAATTTAGGGGTTTTTATTTAAAAAATGGACTTTTTGTAGTTTTCTCAATTTAATTTTTATTAATATTTTTTGAACTTTTTTAAAACTTTAAAAATACTTAGTTAAATTGGATCCTTTTAAACAGGAATTTTATTTTAAATTAAATAATAAGGGATTTTTTTATAGGATAACTTAAATATAGTTGAGTTGTCATAAGATATTTTTTTAAAAGTAAATTTAAATATGTCAAAAACGCTTATAGTTACGTATAGGACATGATACACAAAAATTCTTGAATTTCAAGTAGAATTTTTAAAATGTAATAATATACAACGTGTATCCAAACAAATGGGAAAAATTTTAGAAGGTAATTTTTTACTAAAAAATAAGAAAAAAACTTTATATAAACATATGTCCTAAACGTCCTAGTTTTTGAACTACGGGGTGTTAAAAACTTTTGAAAAACATTATTTTTTTTTAAATAACTTTAGAACTCATTCAGATATATTTAACAAATTTGGGAGACGCACCCTTTGCACCAGAAGACATTTTTATGCATACAAGAAAAAAAAATTACCAGTGTCGTCCATGAGGGGTTTAAGGTAAATATTATTTTAAGAATAAATGGTACGCCACTGCATTTTTCTAAAACAAAAATCTCTTTTAAATCCCCGTTTAGTTTAGAACAATTTTGATCTCTTAACTGTTTTTGTTTGATGTACGGTTTTCGCGTAACTAAATAGAAACTCTTTTCTTGGCATGATCAAATTCCAATCTAATTAAGGAATAAATAACGAAGGTTAATTTATAATGTAGAATTTCATATTAGGAATACAAACTGACCATGCCAAAAATGGTTTCTATTAATTTACGCGAAACCCGTACATTAAAAGAAAAATCATTTGTTCAAGTTTGTTCTAAACTAATTGGGGATTTAAAAAAATTATCTATTTGGGGAAAATGCAGTGGCGTACAATTTTTTTCTCTAAACAATATTTACCCTAAACCCCTTATGGACGGCACTGGGAATTTTTTTCTTGTATCCCAAAAATGTCTTCTGGTGCAAAGGGTGCGTCTTCCAAATTTTATAAAAATATCTGTATGAGTATAAAAGTTATAAAAAAACAATATTTTTTAAAATTTTAAAAACACCCAGTATTTCTGAAACTAAGAAGTTTAGGACAAGTTTTTTCTAATTTTTTCGTGGAAAATCACCTTCTAAAATTTTTCGCATTTGTTTAGAAACACCCTGTACAGGGTGTTCCAGTTAAATAAATAAGTAAGTTGATACGCACTTTCGGTATAACCGGAAGTCCCATAAACTTGAAATACTTGCCATATTAAGATCGTAATTATTTAAACCTTGTGCCATAATTTTAAACATGTATCTTTGGTAGTTTCCGAGATATTTTAATAGGACACTAACTGTGTATACTTGTTTGGTGTGTGCACTATTTAAAATTTACATTTAAATTTGGGTTAAAAGGCTAAGGCAAAATTAAACAACGTCCGCCATATTGTGCTTGGTTCGTATTTCATAATATTAAACTTTGGATCTTATTACAATAACATTACCCATGGTGGAATATACGGAGGTAGTATGTATACAGGGTGTTTCAGAACTATGGGATCAAACTTGCACGGGTTATACAGGGCAACAGTAGAAAACATTTAAGTATAGGGACCCATGTCCGGAAATGTGTCACTATGGCTCTACAGCCCTAAGACGCGTTAAAATTTAAAAAGAAAAGAAAACAAAGGTTTAGTGGTAAAGAAAACTCATACTAAATTAGTCATTAGTAAATGAATTTTCAATTAAGATGTTGTTTAAATTATCGACTTACCCGATAATTAAGGCCACACAAACCAAAATAAATTCATAATATAATAAATAAAAATATATATAAATCAAAAAATATAATAAATAAATTTTAATCCCACCGGGTCTAAGAGTGCCATAATAGGAGCTCTTTAATTGTAAGACAAGTTTCCACCTAAATCCTACCAAACATTATTTTCCAGACAAAAAATAAAATATTTTTTACCTGACAGGTTGACTTGTTTTGCTATTGCTATATTATTGTTATATAAGGTTCTGGTTATACAGGTTATAATACAGGACGTATTTTAACCTCGTCCACAAATCTAACATTAAAAAATTCATCTTTGGTACAAACATTTCTTGAGGTAACACTAATTTATCCTGTGTAAAAAGTGGACCCAATCTCACAATATAAATTACTCACTGTAAACAAAATACCAAACAGTTCTGTATTGCATTTGTTTACTTAAGGTCGCGGAATGCTGATATCGGACACGCTAATATGCCTACGTGCTCTCGATGCCTGTAAAAATCGCGTTCTCGTCGATTCTTTACCGACCCATGTGCGGAGAGCCTTAGTCAGATTAAATATGTTCTGTCATAAGAAAAGAGTTACAAAACACAAAAAAAATTATAACGATTTGCTAATAAATATCCTATTAAGAAAGTTTGTTTATTTTATCTTTTATTTTTTGTAATGCATAAAAACAACAAAACCGGAAAAGGGACATTTAATAATATTGAAAAGAAAATATTAAATGTATTTCAGCCCTAACATAAATATTTTAAAAGGTTTATTTGGTATTAGTTGAAAAATATTAATAACATGTTATGCTCTGCACCAAAAAGTTAGTGTCTTAGTGACCCCGATTAAAAAATGAAACCTAGTTTATTGATTGTTGCATGCATACTTTGATTTTAAAAAATTAATTATATATTTTTACGACTGTATTTACTTTTTTATTATTGCTTTAAAAATAACATATTTTTGTGGCGATTCTCGTAGTTTTGGTAAAACTCCTATACACTTAAATTAACTTAATCTAAATTTATTTTGGTTTTAAAAGTAAAGAATTGTATTTTGGATATTTTGTCTGTTTTTTTAGTAGTTTCTTGCTTTTATTGAGGAAAAGTGGAAACAACTAAAATAAACCTTTTACGTTTTTATGTTAGCCTTAAGTTAGTTGGGGTTTTCTGATGCCTTTTTAAGCTGTTACGTAAAAAAAAGTAAGGGTTGTTTAATAAAATTTATGTCGTGTTAGTTAAACACTTTATTTCCCCTCGAATAAACTGTTAAAATTTATGAAGTCTAATATGATGACCTTAGTGTAGCGATTTTCAGTAATATTATTATAAATATTGTTTAGAATTTTTACTCATTATATTAATAACTATTAAGCTGGATTTATAGATTGGCTTTTCTGTTTCTGTTTGCCATTTGACGTTTTCATTTAGAAAATGAAACGACAACTTTGCATTTGTCAATTTATAGTTTCTATTTACCGTTTTCATATACCATATCAAACGTCAAACGGCGATCAGTAACGAAAAGGTCAATCTATAAATTCAGCTTTAAACTATTGGACAAGCAACAACATAGACTAGTTCCTATTACTTTTTTGTTGACAAAATTTAGAAAGAAGACTAACCAACACTAACCAGAACTTTTTATGGGGGCAGATTAGCTCTACAGGGAGTATTATTTTAGTTTATAATTATATTTTAATTAAATTTATATTAATTTATCTGAAAATTGATTTTACCCCACTTTTTTATGACCAACAGAAGTCACTGGAGGTGCAGCTTAAAGGGTTGATAGAAGTGTTTTGAAAAATAAGTCATTTAAGTAAGAATTAAAGCGCCGGTTCCATATATGGAGATATGAGTATTCTTGGTAGACTTGTCCAAATGAACCCCCTAAATAGGTTATAAAAGTGTTGTTATCATAAAGTCCAGTTCATTGATGGCCCAGAGACTAACAAAAACGCTCATAGACCAAAGAAAAGAAATAAAAAAGTATTTTTTCTTTTTAATAAACAAGTTTGCATAATTGAAAGTAATTTTTTATCCTAAACAACTTTTCTTCATAGAATTTTTAACATTATGAAAAATAACAAAAATAATTTTTTGATATTCTTGTATACCACCGAAAAAATGAATATTTAATAAGTGCATTTTAGGATTCGAACCATGCAGAACTTTTAATAAAGAATAACATCTTTTCGTAAAATTAATAATAATTAAGAGGTGTTCTATACAATGCGAACTTAAGTTGCCACACTATATATATATTGTTTTATTACATTTAATAGCCCTAACTATAACTGCTATAAAAGTGGGTAATAAATGCATATTTCATTATTATATTTTACAAGCAAAATAATAAGATTACAGTATATTCACGAGTGGACCCAACTATACTACTAAAATTATTTACTAAAATATTTAAAAAAAGTGATTCCCCATAAAAATTTTTGCTTTGTCTAAAATACTAAAAGCTATAATTAAAATTGTCTCATGTTATACAGGGTAGTTCAAAATCACAAAATTACTATTTAAAAAAAACTGAAAGATATATATATATATATATATATATATATATATATATATATATATATATATATATATATATATATATATATATATATATATATATATATATATATATATATATACATATATTACTTGGAAAAATTAGGTGTAAACTAAAAAAGGGGGTTTTCTTTATAAATAATAACGATTTATTCAACTACATGTTAAAATTTTTACTACAATTTCATGCTATTTAATAAGTAGTTAAAAAATATATAAAACCCGTTTTTATTTGTCAAAATTGCAATTTCGTAATTTTAAATCTTTCTGTATATTATAGGGCGATTCTTATTAACGATTTTATTCTAAAAAAATATATTCTTACTGAATTTTACATTTTTTTATTTCAATATTTTTTCTTAACGTTAACCTTAATTATCCCTGATATCATAACCAATAAAAAAAAATTACACACACTTTTAATAAATTTTTATGCTATTAAATTGGGTCGTTTCAAAAATATAATTTTTTGATTTTTCTTTAGTTAACAGTTTTGCGATTTTGAACCACTTTGTATATCCTACGAAGACTTTTAATATAGCTTCTGGCATTTCAAAGCGACATTTTTTATGAAGAATATTTTTTTCGAAATAATAAAATAAGAAATTTAACAGGTATAGTTAAGTCCATTCGTAAACACACTGTATTATTAATTAGTAAAAGTAAACTTACTTGCATGGATCCCAGACAACTACACCTAATCCAGGACAGTCTACCTCGTTAACAATTTCACATTCTCTTCTATCACAAACGCATGCCGGTGTCGAAAGTCCACCGCAAAAAGCTATAAAAGCCACAAAAGCAAACACGAAAACACTATTCATTTTATGGTTAGTCTGTTTCTTTTATTTACAAACATTCAATTTAATATTTCATTAATCCTTTAAATTTTAACATACCTTTTACATTGGACGTCTCTTGTGTATTTACAAAAAAGCAACTTTTAGTATTAAAAAGCACTATAATTAACTTGCTACATTATGTATTTTAAGTTATTGTAAGAATAAAATTTGTAGGCTGGTATAATTAGTTTTGAAACAAATATTATTCACTTTTATTTTACAACCCAAGAGTTTATACGAGTATATTGCAAAAACTTTTATTAATTATAACCGTGTTTATTGTTTTCACAACTTAGCAAAGTATGATTCACAAACCTTCAAAATCTGGAGTACTCTGTAAATACCAACAAAGTTAATACTCCTTTACTTCAAGAAAAAATATTTCCCAAGAAATCTTTTAAGACCCATTTGCTCAATCCTTTATAATTCCTAAGCGCAACGTTTAATACTCTCCCGAATTTAACTGGCAAAAACGCAAACTTTCTTCCCGAAAACTTTTCCTGGGGTCGAGTGATTTTGCGAGCCCGCGACAGAAAAAAGGGTGAAATTCTGTGGCAGAGCGCGGAAGAGGGAGAACGAATAACGACTGGATGGATTCGGAACGGTTTGCGAAGCCTGGAAAAAGTGAGGCGCACGCGCTGAGAAAAGGAATTGTTAAAGTTTATGCATTTTTCATAATTGAAAGGATGTGTTTATTTATTTTATTTTAATTTTTTTATGACCATGTTGCAAAAAAGAAAAGGTTCTAAAAATTCGTTTTTTTAATGTATATTGTCTTCTCATTTTTTCCAGACTGACCATAGGAAATCTCTTGTAAATTTTAATACCCTTAATGGGCTATTAATTATGTACTTTAAAAGGAACTACAACGTTAAAGAGGTTTTATTATTTCATATGGTCAATGGACCCCCAACTATTTAAAAATCGTAGAGTGCTATCATTTGAAGGGGTGCGTTTTTGAGAACAAAGTGAAAACAGTCTCTTTTCAGTTTTTTAGTTAGGTCAAAAATTGCGCACTTTTCCAGGTAGTAATCAACAGAAAAGCCGAATTAAAAAAAAGTTATTTTGACAAAAATATGCCTTAAAAAACGAACCAAAAAAACGCGAAAATCACGTTTTTTGTATTTTGCTCTATAACTTTTTTCATGGGAGTTTAGGTATAGGTATTGGTTCATAGAAAAAGAACTTTCATTTTTCCTTTACAAAATTTACGCTAAGTAGAAGTCTTTTGTGTTTATAGTGTTCGAGAAACGATTTTTGCCACTCAAACCATTTTTCGGCAATTTTCCCTATTTTTTCGCAAACAATGTTCGGTAACTCTTTTTTACGCAGTTCTAGGTATAGGCAATAGTATACTCAGTTAAAAAGAAAATAATTACCTTTAAAGTAGTTTATAGTACAAGGCTCCAAGATTATATATATGCATTTCCTCAAGTGTTTCTTCTTTCAACGATATCTAACCTATCTTTTTAATTTCTCGTTATAACTTTTTTTCTTCTACATTTTGTAGATATAATAAAATATCAAAAGAAAGCCTATTCTCTTATAATTAAAATGGTGTATTGTAAATAATGTTGGGGTTAATTTTAAGCAAAATATGGTTAGTCAAAGTGTCATACGGCAACGATTCTTGTTAATTTTACGTAATTTTTTTATATTTTTTTTGCTCGTTTTCAAGCATATTTTTGTCATAAATAACTTTTTTAATTCGGCAACCGTTATTTGATAGAGAATTAAATTGTCTACAACTTTTCTATTGACTACTACCTAAAAAAATGCGTAGTTTTCCACCTAGCCTCAAAAACTATAAAGGGGATATTTTCACCCCGTTCTCAAAAACGCATCCCTCTAAATGGTAGCACTCAGCGGTTTTTTAATATTTGGGGGTCCATTGACCATATGAAATAATAAAACTGCTTTAACATTATAGTTCCTTTTCACCCTATTTTTTTGACCATAATCAATAGTCTATAAAAATTGCGCACGTTTTCAGGTAGTAATCAACAAAAAGTTGTAGAAATTTAAATTTTCCATCGAATAACGCTTGCCAAATTAAAAAAGTTATTTTTGACCAAAATATGCTTAAAAACGAACTATTAATTTTACAACAAAATTGTACTAGACTATTTTAAGACGATATTAATATAAGTTTACACAATAAATTTTGTTATCTATACTAATATTATAAAGAGGTAAAGTTTGTAACTTTGTTTGTTTCTTTGTTTGTAGCCGCTAATCTTCTGGAAGTACTGAATCGATCATAAAAATTCTTTTACAGTTAGAAAGCTACACTATTTAGGAGTCCTATAGGCTATATTTTAATATGATTAAACAAAAATTTTAGATATTAACGCCAGGGGCAGTCATATCGACTTTCTGAGGGGGCCATGGGCCGAAAAGAAGTGTGTAAGGTGGCAAAAACAAAATTTTTAAAGAGCAAAAAAAAGGTCCTTTAACCTCTTTTTATTGTTTTCATCTTTCACTCTTTTTATAAAATTACACAAAACCTCCTTCCCACGTATTTGAAAAGGTCCTCACTCTTCAATTCCATCATCAGCCTCACCCCTCGGACCAACCGGAGGAGGGGACCCTCAATAAATGCCCATATTGGCCATTAGATATGTATGAAAAACAATAAAAAGAAAAGATGTCGCATCCAAGGGGCATGGCCCCATGCCCCCCCTATGACCGCCCCTGATTAACGCTCAACGAAGTGGGCGCGGGTCGGCTATCTTGGATAAACTATAACTTTGTAAGATGTTTTAATTATTTTTGAAACAAATATTTTTTACTTACTACTTTACATCTCTAACTTTTAGGTTCGTTAAAGAAAGGAACATTTGTTCTAAATTTCGTAAATATAGGGAATTAGGTGGAATGGACCTACTATATGAATTTTTAAAAGGGCACGTTAAATTAAACTTTGAAAGCCTGAAGGAACAAATAATAGAATTAACTAACACATATTTAGATATATTTAAATATGCGCATAATTACCCACTCCATGCGCACAGTTACCCTATAGGTTGGGAAATAGTGCGCAAATACGTTTGTTTAATTTTTTTCACAACATTTATTTGTTTATTTTATTAACATATCATTGTGTAAACACAAAGTAAAAAAATTAACAAAAGACTAAATATTTAAAGGTTAACATAAAATTTAGTAAAACTAAAAAAACTAAAATCAGTATTCAGCAAAAACTGTTAATTGGAAAGATTTTTATATATGGCCAGGTTATATTTATTTTAAATTAGATTTAATTCCTAGTGTTTAAAACTGTTTTTTTTATTTAGAAAGCATATTACCATATTTTGTTGTTGTTTTTTTATATTTTCTTGTTCGCACTTTGTATTATCCCAAACAACACAAAATACGATACATTTTCACATTAAATATTCAAGTTCAGGGATCCCTTGACTATTTCGACACTTTTATAGCCTCTTAAACCTTTATCCAAAATGTCGCATGTATTTCAGTTTTACATACTGTGTGCCAGGAAATTACTAGATAGTTGCATATGATGGAGATTTGTGATGTTTCAGCCTTTATGTGCACTTCTGGTTTTATTGAAAGTGTACGTAACGTTGCTATTTTAAATGTAACACCTTGTATCTTTTCTAAAAATTGATTTTACAGAAAGTTAACCTTTGTGCCAGATCCTATACCTATGCCAATTAGTTTTCAAAAAAATGTAGTTTAAAAATATCATATTAACCGTTATTTTTATCGAATTATTAAAATAAAACAAATGATGGTAAAAAAGACGGATGTGTACTTTATCTGAATGTGACACAGAAATTGATTTTCGGAAGTTGAAACCTTTAATAATTTAACTAAAAAGCAGTTCCTTAGGTCAGATGTGCTGCAGAAAAAACCGGACATTAAAACACAAAAAAAAACGTTGATTTAGTTTTAAATTTGGTAAAATACCTACTTATAACAAAAAAATGTTTATAACACCACCAAAATGTAATTTTTTCTTTTTATCTTTGGACAATCCACGAAGGCTTAAAGCCCAAATACCAACGTACCGTGGGTGTCTTAAGCGTGGTAAGAGGAAGTTTGTTGACACAGGACTTAAATACTTAAAGATTTGGGGGGATGGAAAGACCTCCGCGGGCAGCAGGTTCGACATTCTAGAAACTCTAGAGATAATAGAACGAACAAAGTTCGGGTCTGTTCAGTTGGACCGTATAAGGATGCATACGCGTGGCACCACGAGTTTCTCTGCTGGGAATCGTGAGTGAAGAAATTATCCTGGACAATTCCTCAGAGCAAAAGCCATGAAAGTACCTATAAAAAAGCGATAAATCTCCCCACAGCCCGACGATGGGCAAGAGAGGATAGCCTTTCTGTAAGTAAAGGATCATTAATAAGACGAATGGCTCTTCTTTGAATGGAATCAAGAATGCTGAGCATTGTGGGGGACGCCATGACCCAGATATAAGAACAATATTCCAAGGAAGGTCGAATTTGGGACACATATAAAGTTTGTAAATTAGAAGGGGAAAAATACTTTATGGCTCGAAAGAGAAATCCAAGCTTTTTTAAGCTGCCATGGCTATAGATACAATGTGTTTATGCCACTTAAGGTTACTTTCAAATGTGACGCCCACAAGAGTATAAGTATTTGATGACTCTTTTCGCGACAAGAAACATGATTGTGTTTTGGATGCATTAAAATGGACGAGATTTTTGGCGCCCCAATCAAATATTAAATTAAGATCCTGCGAAAGAGATATCTGCATCGCTCTGCGTTTGTTTTCCAAATCAGGTTTAGTGTGTGATTTAAATGTGTGAAAAAAGTGTTTGCCTTTAAATTAAACACTCACTTATATCAGATGTAGGTAGTACATTGGAAATGTATGGAAAAAAATTTGGTTATGGTCTAGAAAGTAACACTTCTTAAAATTATACCATTTTTTTCCAAGTCCAAGTTTGATTTCCTAAGATTTTCCCGAGCGGCCAGACATTAGAAAAACCGGACTGTCCGGTCGAAGACCGGACATCTGGCAACCCTAACCTTAAGTCTTAAATTTAAATTTAACACTTATTTTTTTATCTTTTTGTTATTTAGGTATATCCTTCCTCTAAACCTTGTTTTTAAAATATTCGCTACTATCCTACCACAAAAATTTTGAAATTATTCAACACTTCTCAACCAAATGTCAGGTTTGCTAGTAATTTCATGGGCATCTGGTATCCTGAACAAATAAAATTTTATTGACAATAAATTCTTATTGAATAATCCGCCTGGCCATTACTATAATAGAACTTTCGCCGCGATAATCACATAAAAAATTCGTGGCATTGAAAATGTTATGTTCCTTAATAATGAGATATAGTCATTTTAAAGATTTTAGGATTTTAAAGTAAAAGTAGTACCTTTGAATTGGGTACGCTAAAAGAAATAAAATGGATTTTGTCATTGCGGCAATGCATCCATAGTTTAAATATTTAAACATTTTTTTAGGTAGCAACAAAAGAAATAATTAAAAGGCTTAAATTCTCTACTTTTTAAAAATTTCTGTTTTTCTTTATAACAGACCATTTGTCCCCTGGTTCCATTAAGATTATCTAAGTAACTAAACCGATCTGGTAATTAGGACTCACCGAATTATATACAGGGTGTTTTTAAAAGGTCTGTACAAACTGCTACCACAAATCCTTGGGCCAAAATAAAATGTTTCACCGCAATTTACCTTAGTCCAAAAGTTAATCGTTTGCGAGATACAGATTGTCAAAGTTTTTATTTTATTTTAGCTATTTTCAAATACATTATTTATTATTGGATTTTTTTACAGCGTATATATATAGTAAGGAATCAAAAGCTGCTCATATTTTTTCTGTAAAATGTAGAGGAAGCCACCCGCAGTACTTTGCTTTTGTTCAAACTGCCATTACTTTTTTCTCCTTGGTATATTTTAATTTTAGTAAATAATTTTTATTGTTCCTTATTTTTTGCACAAAAAGGTATACTTAATAAGTATCTTTACGAGCAACCGATTCTGATTCTATTTTAGAAGGAACGATTTATTTTACATGAAAAAAACTTCCTTCGCATTTCTTTACACTCTATTTAGGTCACCTGGGTTTCTCTTAAAGGTCTGTAGAAATAAACAATTTTCTTGCGCCAAAATACAACAAATTAACCTAATTTGCTTTTATTGTGAAGTTAATCGTTTGTGAGATACCAAATAAAAAAACGAATAAAAAATTTGACACCCTGTATCTTGCAAACCAGTAACCTTTCGACTATGATAAAGTGTATTAGATCGTTGTATTTTGTTTGAAAGTATTTGTGGGAGCATTTTGGACATTAACAGGTGGCCTAGATAAAGCGTAAATGAATGCATGGTATGGAATAAAAGGTTTAATCTGAAATATCTAAAAACCGTTGCTCGAAGCGATATTTATTATATATACTGTTCTTGTGAAAAAAGAAAAAATATTATTTTTTTGCTTAAATCATAATATACCAAGCAGAAAAGAGCAAAGGACCGCAGGGGGCCCCTCTACATTTTACGACAAAAACATTTAGCATATTTAAATTTCCTACCCTAAAAATCCCTTAAATACTGAATTTTGTGAAAAAATTATAAATAAAATATTTAAAAATAACTAAAAATTTGACACCCTGTATCTGGCAAGCGATTACCTTTTCGACTAAAATAAATTGCGTTAGAGCGTTGTATTTTGATCCAAGTAATTTGTGGTAGCATTTTGTACAGGGTTTTCAATTATATTTTGCTCCCAATTTTAACTATAAGCAAGAAGGATAGAAAAAAACGTCCTGTATAAAAGTGTCATACTTTTTGTATATTTACTTTTAAGCATAAAAAGAAACAAATGAACTTCAAAAAAATCAATAAAAATTAAGAATTATTATTATTATTTTTTAATGGGACAGTTTTTATATTATGTCACCATTAAAAAGGTCTTTTAAACCACTTTTCAAAAATACCACATTTGATATATCTATCTTAAATACTTTTAAAAATATGGCCGTTTAAAACTGGGTAGGTGGTTAAAACACTTAGTTTGTTAGGCCAGAATCAGAAAAAAAATCTGGGTATAATTTTCATTACATCTACAGTCTCACCTTAGTGCCGATAGGTAGGTGTAATAGAAAATATAACTACTATTTTTGAGACTTAAGTTGTCAGATTTCTAAAACTATTAAAAGTAAGTTGTAAAGCTTTTTAAAATACCTTTTTAGTGACATAATATACAGGCTGTTCCATTAAAAAAAAAAGATTATAACCATTCATTTTTCTCGAACTTTTAATGTTCATTTGTTAATTTTTTTATGCTCAAAGATTATGGATAAAAAGTAATAAACTTTTATACAGGACGTTTTTTCTATTCTTCTTGCCTATAGTTAAAAGTGGGTGGCAAAATATAAATAAAAACCCAGTACAAACAGACATCCTGTATATTAAGCTTTTAGTACATAACCTACATTATTTTTATTGTATAAAATTACAAATTTTTAGAAAAAAGAAAGTTTCTTACAAAGAAAAACCTTTAAAACCTTGAATATTTTTACAAATTATTTTTTTCCGTCCCGCAATAATTTAGAAGACAAAAAAAAAGGTTCCTTAAACCTTAAAAAAGTTTTTACCACTTCTCCTTTATGTTCTACCTTACAGGGGGCCCAGCAATTTTTAGGGGTTGCCCTAACCACCCCTGCCCCCTAGCCTCACAAATCGTTTAAAATTTTTTTAATATAATTTAATGTCACGATTAGTTGTTAGATAAAAAATAAAGTATGAAAATTTAAACTCTTGATTTCAGTTACTGTGACTAAGAACAAGGCTTCGAGTTTTTCTACAAATTTTTTATTTTATGAGAGTCTTTTGATAAAAAATTGACTTTGTTTAGTAAGTTTAATTGTTTCCTATGATTTTTTTGTTAAAACTTACATCATTTAAACGGATTTTTCTATATCTTTTAGAATAGTAAAGAAACAAAAGTGGGAAAAAGTTTTGAAAATAAAATTTTAACTTGATATCAATACCGTTTACAACTTTTCCAGCGAGAAATTGGAAAAAGAGTTTTATTGTGCTTTAACACGCTTAGCTTATTTAGCTCTACTAGGGTTTAAGGTTATACTAATACAACGAAACGTTACTCGTAAAATATTTATAGCTCTTATAAATGTGCCCTTGTTATTTTTCTTTGATATTTACAGCATGACTACGAAAACTGATGACTGATGTGTGTTTTCATTAGACAATAAGACTACCCTTAGATTTTTCTTCGAAGAAATAATAAGTAGTCTGAATGTGGCAAATCCTCCATTTGTATTTTTTCGTTGATTTGATCAAATTTTATCGCAAATATTAAATTTTATAAAATTATCAATTTTTTCAAAAAACTATAGCCAGTTAAAAATTTTACTCTAAAATTTTTTGGCGAGACTAAAATGCTTTTATTTACAAGAAAAAGGCGGATATTTTTAAGAACTTTTTATTTTCTCTGGGGAGGCTAACCAAAGAACTAACTTTTTTTTGCAAATTCAAAAATATTTTTTGTCACCAAAGTGTTCCTCTTCTTAGCATCAATGGCTTCTGGTATAAATTTTGTGTGGGTCCTATATCTCAGTTTTAACATAAAATAATTTGAAAATCCTAGTTGTGCTCCCGATAAGCACAATGTTTATGAAACACTAAAAAATAACGATATTTTTTTAAAAATATCCCTTTAACGTTACATCTATTAACTGTCAAATGAAAGTTGGGCAACCTTTGCTCTAAGCACCTTGGTTTTGATTCATATTTTATATTAGACGACCGCCGGCGGTTTCGCTCAATAATAAGAAAAAAACCGCCGACCGGGGTTACGGTAGATTCCGCCGTCTGGCGACAAAGCTTATAAAAACTATTAAAAACCACCGAATTAAGTTAATATAACCTTAATAATTGTTTATTTTGCTGTGCCGTAAGTGTTTAGTTTTCTTGTGATTTTATTTTTAGTATTGAAGTTATGTTTATAGCACTCTTTGGAAAAACAAATTGGAGTAGTATAGCCGGATGGGGACAGGCAAATAAAACAACATTTGTATTTATCCCAATGTTTTGTGGCTGGATTACTACTTAAGAGCCTATAATAAAAAAGACACATTACAAAAGTATTTCGCCACATGGACTTAACATTTTACAACACAAAAAACACTGTTAAAAATATTGTCAGACAGGAAAGATGAAGGAATAAGGACGTCAGCCTGAAAGTCAGCAATTGAATATAACTTAAAATTCTTAATAAGTAATAAACTATTTATCTTAAAATTAAATTATACACAATAAAAAATAAAAAATAAGAAAAACATTTCGAAATAATTATTAGGAAAAAAGTTTAAAAAAAAGTTAGTTAGGTATATCGGAGAGCAGTGTTTAGGAGTTAAGTATTTTCCTTGTAACTTTTTTCCTTTTCTGAGAATATAAATGTTTGTTTCACTCTCAATCACATGCATACTTTAATTGATAATACTTTAGTTTTAGTCTTATGAAATAATCAGTGTTTTTCTTGCTGCTAAACTCTGTTGAATCTAGCAATGTTTTTTTGCAGGGGGAGTTTACTATTCCCGAGAGGGATCCTGTTAAAAAAAAATCGCCAAAAAAGTTGAAAAGCAAACAAAAAAGGTCCTCACATTTAAAAAACAAAAAATAAATACTTTGAGATTAAATTATGATTTTACAAATTTAATTTGGTAAATTTCTCCGGTGGGATTTGCTCCGTGGGGGACTATCCCCCTGTGCCACCCCTGAATTCAACGCTGGCTAATATACTTCTGGTGTTTCTCTTTCAAAAGACGTTTTTTTAACTTCGGAAGAGCTTAGACAAAATTTTCGTAGGAGTTAAACGTATCTTCCAGTTTTATTGTTGTTTTTAAACAATAACAAAAATAATATTTAACAATTAAACAAAGAATTATTAAGGTTGGGTTAACTTTAATTATTATTTGGGGCTTTTTAATAGTTCTTTTAAGCAAAACCGCGGGACCGCGGCATGTACCCATGAAATAACTTAAAAACGCCGGTAATAACGAATTAATTTATATTTTTGGCGGATTTCAAATACGTGTATAGATAAAACCACTAGTTAGCGGTTTTTCTCTCTAATTAAGCAAAGCCGCCGGCGGTCGTTTGGCCAGTGCCTTTATGTTAACCTATCAACACATAAATAATTATGCATGTTTCTTAATATAACCTTTGTTTTAAAACCTTCCTAAACCAAACTTTATAGAAAAACGTTTACAATGTTTTTATTTTTATTTTACAACTTCCTTTTGCGACAACCTTGAAACAGTTTTTATCTGAACAACTTTACTTCTATAAGGTTAAAGGTTAAAACAACATTCTAGGAATTGTATTTAATATGGGACAGATTTTCAACGAAAAAAACCAATCAATGAAGAAAATTTCACAAGTGAGTAATTAGAGTTTTGCACTAAAATTTAATAAGAGAGAATTTCACCTACGCCAAACATGAATATTATGTTTATTAAAGTAAATTTAGACTAGAACGGTCATATTATGAAAAATTTAGTACCTCATTTGAGTGTCATAACGGTCTTAATAACTGCACCTAATAAAAGAGAATCATTGCACAGTGGAATAGGGCCAGGCACTAATAATACCGGCCTTATTTTGACATCTGAGCTTGTGCAGATGCATGGTAGGATAAGGACTCCCTTAATAAGTATAGTGCCTGGCTTTATTTATGTCGGTTTTAGGTCGTGCCTTATTTTGGTCTTATTTTAACTTCGGAACTGTTCGTCTAACCGAACGGCTGGCCACCACAAAATTGAAAAGTTTTTAGAAAAAAAATACTTCAAACCTTGCTTTTTAAATGTATTTCTGTAATCGTGTTAAACCAAACCCTACAACACAAAACAATAACAAAAACTGACAAAGAAAATGGTAAAAATATTTGACAAAAGTAGCGAGACTTCGCGAGACTTTAAATCGAAAACACAACAATAGCTTATATTATTTTAGTTATTTTACTTTTTTAGTATACTAGGCTAATATAACGATTTATTTTACCTACAACATATATTTTGGCTAATAATAAACTTAGTAAAATAAATGTTGTATATTTATATTTACATGGGAAAAAATAATATAATTTATTGCAAATTTTTCGACAAAGCTAAAACACTTTTTATTTATTACTTAATTATTTTTAGTTGTTTTTTCATTGATTCTTAAAATGTCTTTTCAAGTTTCTTAATAACCTAATAGAAGTAGTCAAATACTTTTATGATTTTTGTAGTTGTAGTTTGGAGTATCTACTTTTAAATACACATCATGAGCCATTTAAATTTCAAAGTTGCTTTTTGGCCAAAATAATGGATTTCTATCCCACAGTGCACCGTATAATAAGAGTTTTTAAATAAAAGGATCAAGTTTATACCTAAATAATTTTTAAAAGAAGTATGGGGTTTTATTTTTTGATACTTACTTATTTGAAATAAAAATTGAAAGGCACTTGTCAACTAACCCTAAATTATTGTTTGTCAATAAACTTTACAGCTAAATCGATGAAATTAAAAATTAAAAAAATAATTTTTCATTAAAAAAATATTTTCCACTTCATAGTAAAAAGCGTGGGGTGCTTAATATATTAAATGTTATAATTATTATATTTGCCAATATCTATGATGGAAAAGTTATGAAAAAATAGTAAATGCACCCCACGCTTTTTACTATGAAGTGAAAATATTTTTTTTAATGAAAAAATTATTTTTTAATTTTTAGTTCGGTTGCATATAAAAGCGTGTTTTTTTAGTTTTTTTAAACTATTAATTATTTTTCATTTTTAGTTCGTTATATCAATTAATTTTTTAAAAATAAATGCTCCAGTTTATTCACTAAAAATTTTTTCGCCATTTTGTCAAGAATGGGTCGTGGAATAGGAATGTCTCCACTATATTCCCCGTCTTTTGCACAAAATTCTTTAATATAACAGTAAATTAGAACACATACTATTTAATTAAGCAAAGCAAAAAGAAAAATAACCAGCCCCCTTTTATTAGTTCTGTGCCCCTTGTATATCAAACTTGGTCAAAATGGGGTTGTCTAACTTTCGAAACAATTACCCAATTTTGCATAAAAAGAGCAAAAATATTTTTAAAATATTACCTTTAAACTAAAAAAAAATTTACCATATTTTTTTTCCAATTTCGTTTTATTGCTTTAGTTGAAAAAACAGAGAAAAAGAAATTGTGCTTAGAATTTCATGAACATTAAGCGGAATTATTTACCACTTTCCTTCTTAACTCATCCGTTTCGAATGTAAATTATATGTATTAAAATACTTATTAATACAAACTTATGCAAGGAAATATTTTTTAAAAAAACGTAAAAATTTGTAACGATCTTTATACCTACAATTGGCTTTTTTAAATTAAAGTCAAATTTTCTTGCTAACCGTATTTGTCTCAGTGGTTTAAACCATATTCGAAAATGACGATGTTAATATAAGAATAAATAAAATGTAGGTTTTTAAACCATTGCGTCACATCCCAATAAACTTTTAGATTATAATTATGGGGGTTAATATGTACTTTAGTTAACACCGAATATAAATTTTTTTAACTTGCCATGGACTGCCACGTAAAAAGTTTACAATAAAATGACCGAAACAAAGTTTTTAGTAAGTACGATGCATACGCCAGCTCGACAAAGATAACTATACTAACCATTGTTCGGGATGTATTTAAACACTATTAAATACGCGACGTATATGACGTCACCGTTTAGCAAGAACATGTAATGTTTTAAAAATGTTTTGAACCGTATTAACAACAAAAATGTCTTAAGTGACTTGGCAACGTTGTAAGCGCCCTCATCGGAATTATTTTAAACTTTCTTAGTGCAAAATAATATTTAATAGTCAAATTTTGTTTTCTGTTGTTGCGGTTAATATTGTAATTTTTAAATATTTTTGTTTATGATTTATTGAATAAATATAAAAAGAGTTAGTCTACAGTTAGTGATAAGTGTTTTGGTGGTTGTTGTCCTGACTTCCGTTAAAAATTCTGCAATGAAGCAAAGCGTGCAAAGTTTGATTTGTATTGTTTGCAGTTTAAGTGTAAATATCCAAGATCTTACGTTTAGTGGCTTTATTCAAAATTACGCGGAACCCTAGCTGGTAACTACTCTTTCATTAATTTTAGGCGTTTAACCAATTATAACCGCGGTAATAATTGGTGACAACTTTGACATATAGTACATTGTTTAAACGTCAACATAACCGATTTATTTAGGTTTCTGGACAATGATGCCTCATATTTTCTCTTAAATTAAATACCTTGTTTTCAAAAGTGCTTGCACAGGCCGAGACACAAACCAAAAATTGAATAATTTTTGTAAATATGGTAAATATTCTTCTACATTTTAAATCTGGATACCCATTTTTATTAGCTGATTGACCAACTTTCAACATTGTGTCGCCTAATTTGAATTCCCAATCGCTATTTAGCTTTTATGCTCTAGAACCGATCGGAACCATTCTTAAACTGCCAAGAGTATAAAGAAAGCCAAAAACACAAAAAGAGTAACACTTCTGGTGTCGTTCGAAGCGGTTCCAGAGGTAAAAGAAATATAGGAATTGTTACATATTTTTGCCAATAACTTGCAGTTGTCTACGAAAAAAATGTAGTTTCAATTATTAATACATATGCCATTTTATTAGATAAATAAATTGGAATCTGTGACTAAATTTAAAACTCAAAAAAATATAATTTTATTAATATAATTAAAGCCTTCAGCCACAGGTTCATATGGGCAATTAAAGCCACAAAAAGTAGGACCGATGCGACACCGTATCAGGAAATGTTTATATACTCGCATTCTTTATCCAATCTCTACCTGTTAATGTTACAGACTTTTAAAAATGTGTTTAGGTTAAAAAAAATAGCGAGTTAGGATTATTTAGTTTAGTTTGTTAATTTATTTAAATAATTTACCTCCATTTTTCCAAGTTCTTTCATCACTTTCGAAGGTTTCCGAAAACGCCCGAATTATTCATTGAGAACTTTTATGCCATCCTGTACTATAGAATTTTCGCGATATTTCTCCAAAATTCTAGATCATTCTTTACTCTTCCACATTACTATAAAAGGGCGAAAGAAAACCTTTGAATTATTAGTATAGATTCTACTTTTGTTGTACGTTCCATTGTTCCTACACGCTTTAGACTGCCTCCTTTCCACGCATTGCTAATGAACCTTCTAAAGTGGCTAAAGGTGTATAAAAAAGACATCTTTATAACCCATATATTATTTATTTACGGATATAAGGAATAGTTTTATTTATACCCAGTATATTGTTTAGCCAATAAAGTTATGTTATCGTTACAAAAAAGCATATTGATGTCCTATATGAAAGTTATTATTATTGTATGAACTATGTATATCTAGATGAAATATGGTACTCCTGAATTAAGGACCAAGGCCTCATTTATATATTTTTATGGGCTAAAAATACATATTTGTACCTTTATAACATTATTGTCAAATATTTCATAAGACATTTTTTATTTTACGATAAAATAAAAAGTCAAAGCAAAAGTGCAAATTTATTACTTAACACTCTGTACTTTTTTTCTTTAAAGTTATTTACTGCGCACTTAGCCAGCGCTGGCCATTGTACACAGATCTCATTTATAGGGGGATATCCTTTAGAGTGTTGGTACTTTGTCCTGGTCGATGCTATGTGCCAACTGTAGCATTCGCCCTAGGTCCAGTCCCGCAAGGTTTAGTGATTCGAATTTAATTTTGTAGGTTCCAAATATGTCCTCTCGAAGACCATCTAGACCTTCACATTCCATAATCACGTGAGTAGGGGTTTCATCCCTATTTCCGCACCACTTACAGATGTTATCCGCTACCAGACCCACTCTGGCTAGGTGCTTTTTAGTATACTAGTGTCCAGATACCAGGCCTGTATTAGTTCTCAGCTGAGTTCTACTCATGCAGTCTGGATGCAAGATTCTGAAAAGGACCTTTTAGCATTAATTAGTTCCTTAAACTTTCTTTTGGTCATTGTTTGAGACCAGACAGGCTGGGGGCAGGGTACTTCCAAGTTTGGGTATTGCTACCCGCTACCACCAGTTTCTCCGCTACCTCGTTTCCTTTGATACCAGTATGTCCTGGTACCCATAGCAAATTGACAGTATTGAGCTCTGATAATGTGTTGAAAGTCTCTATAGGGTCTCTAACTAGCTTGGACTCAATTGGTACCCCACTCAATAGTTGTAGGGCGGTTCTTTAGTCACTGCATATTTACAGGTGTTTGCCTCTACATTGCTTGTCCAAAATACATCTGGCACAAGCTCAGATCACATACACCTCTATTTGAACTACTGTGTGACCTCAAAGGCAAAGGCTAGCTCCATCCTTGAATTTTCACTCCAAATATCAAATACCAGCTCTGGTCCAACTCCTATTTTAGCCCCAACTGTGTACCAGAAGAGTCCTTTAGGAGTCTTTTCAGCCCGGGAACCTTAGTTTATATTTTCTGTGGAAGATATCATTTCCTCCCACCTCTCTGAGTACGGCCGCATGACCATACGATCTATCTTTCCATTTCTCGCCTGATTTAAGCCTAAAAGCTGTTTTAAAACGCCCCTTCTTTAGTTTTATTGTCAGGGGGTTCTAAGCAGAATAGGTAGCTCATGGCCATTGTGGAAGTGATCCAGAATGCCCCCGTAATTCCCAAACACGCTAGTCCAGTTATGGCGAACCTTTTTGTATGAACGTGACATTTTTGTACAAAAATGTAAAATGATGTCGTTGACGTACTATAAATATTTTTGTAGGGAAAAAAATTAAGAGCAAAAAAACGAAAGGTCATGTCATATTTTTTTACTTATATGTGTTTCAACTTCAGTTCTAGTCATATATAAAGGAAAGAAAAAAATACAACATGCTCACGTGCTCAAATTTTTTACTTCGCTTGCCAACTTGGGCACGCGTGCCAATGGTTCGCCATAGCTGCGCTAGTCTGAACACTTTCTCCGTTCTGCTTTTGTTATGCAGTATTCCTTTTATGCTCCAGAACCGCCCGGAACGACACCATAAGTGTTCCTTTTACAATTTTTTGACATTTTTTCATGTTGTAGAACCATTCGTTGACACTATTGACAGTTCAGAGAATGGTTCAGAACGGTTCTACAAGGTAAAAGGAATACACTATTAATGGTCTTGGTGGCTCCCGGCCTTCACACAACCGATGCATAAGTTAGCTGTGGGATCACAATCGCAGAGTAGATCCCATTGACCACTCTCGGCCTAAGCCCACAGCTTTTTCCTATCATCCACTGGTACGCCCAAAGGCTATTTTTAGCCTTTTCTGTTTCGTACTTACACGAATGTGTTTATTCCAGCTGAGTTTGTTTTTCAATGGTCACTCCCAGGTAACGAACCTGGTCCCTAAATGCAATATCCTCGCCTTGTATCTAAAGTGGTTCAATAATCATCATTTTCTTTTTATGAATAGTACTTGCTATCTTCGCTTTCCCAGGGTTGACCCTCAGGGAACGGAGACCGAACTATTCGTCAACTAGGTTAAGTGCTTTTTGCATATTACTTTTTAGGGTTGGGGCGTGATTATCTTAGACTGCACTGCAGATATCATCAGCGAATCCCAGTACCTTAACACCCATTTTTCTAGCTTGGCCAGCAGGCTGTCTACTGCGAGAAGCCATATCAGTGGTCATAAAACTCCCCCTGCGGGCTATCCTCTGTCGACTCTTGCCTTAACGCTTGTCCCAGCTAGGGCAACAGTTAGTGTATTCTTTTGACCTTGTAGAACCATTTCTGAACCGTTCTCTGAACTGTCAATAGTGTCAAGAACGGTTCTACAACATGAAAAAATGTCAAAAAATTGTTAAAGGAACACTTATGGTGTCGTTCTGGGCAGTTCTGGACCATAAAAGGAATACAGCAATTGACATTCCTTATCTAGCATGCTATGCATCCAGTCGAATAGAGTGTCGTTGACCTGGAATTCCTTAACTGCTTTACATATGGCATCAAAGGAGGTAGTATCAAAAGCCCCTTCAATGTCTACAAATGTAACCCTTTTTCCCCTAAGACCCCTTCAATATCAACTTCTTGGTTTCTTCTTTTTCTTATATGCTTTAGATGCATAAATTGACGAGTTTTAAAAATATATTTTTTATATGTTTAATTTTATTATTCATATTATTTTTCACAGTTTACCAAATATTAAGATATTTCCTGCATATATAATGCTTTACTATCTTTTTTATTTCTTTTGGCAATAACTGATAAAAGAATTTTATTGTACTTTAAACAAAAGAAATAAGAGATAAGTTTCAATATCGTTAGGATAATGCTTTAGAATTGTATGATATATCTTATACGGAATAAAGTGAATTGCATACACATACCTGACCTGTATGTAAGGTATGTTTGCTGAGGATCTTGCTTTGAATATTAACATTATTAAACATTCTATGCTCTGTACTGGAAAATTGTATATTGAATTTCGCCGCAGTCGAAATTGAAATAAAATTAAATAAGATCCCACGTTAAATAGGCCAAGAAATATGAGGTTCTCTCGATTATTAGATATCGAATTTTACTCTTATATTGAAAATCCCTATTAGCGCACATTACAAATATTGGTTTAATAACGTCTTTTTAAAAATAATCATAAAATAAAGTCACAAATTTATAAATTTAATCTATTAAACCATCCACATATTGTAGTACGTATGATTTTAGAATACATAAGGGCCATTTTACATCACTTGGGTAAATCTACCATACGGAACTATCTTTTGGTGCCATAAGATCAGTGGACCAAAAAATATATTTTTTATTTCACTATTAAATAAGACTACAGAAACTATTTGACTAACTAAATTTAGTACGGACATACCCACTAGGGGTAATCCGTACAGGGGCTTAACTAAAACTTTAACTTATTTCTTGACTTCACTTCCACTACCTTCTTCTTATCTAAATATTTTTTAAATTTCTTTCTCTCCCATTATGAGGACAATTTCTGTATATATACAAAGTTGAACTCAGTATTTTGGTGACTTAGCACGTTGTTAACCCTGGATAAAATAATATGACCTAGACTCTGTTATTGTTTGGTGACAAAAAACCTATTTTTTCGATTTTATTATTTGTTTCAATTTTGTGATTAATGTGATTTCTTTAGTGCCGTAATAATTAAATAAATATTAAAATTATTAAAACCCATGCACCGCCTATACAGGGTGTTCACAATATTTTGAGCATGATTCTGCTTAGAACTAGTTAAATGCAAAGTAATTTAATAAAAAGACGAGACCGCAAAGCGGTAGCCCATGAAACTATTTCTTAAGCACAATCATCCAAAAAATATTTTGATAGTTTTTGACAACCAAAAAAAGCCTTACCCACGTAAATCCACTACTTCTATTGTCTTTCCTCTTTTTAGGGGTGGCATAGATGTTTATGTTAATACAAAGATTTTTAACAATTCAATAAAAAAATCCTTACGTGTGGCAGCTATATTGTAGGGGGTTCACCCCTGCCGCCCCTTAGCATCGCCACTGCACGAACCCTTTTTCTAAACAAAAACACCTGATTTTAATGACTGTTTTGAATTATGCATCAAATTCTAACTACGTTACATGTATTATAACCTAAACCTAGAATTGAGTTGATTAATTTACTAATTACCATAAATAAAGAGCAAAATATGTAAATAGGCCTTGATGCCATTCCGGAAATTTTAACTAATAAAACTAATTAATATATTGGAATTTATAATGTAATTTATTAACGCGTTTAGTTAATATTCTTCATTACATTTTTTTGTTTGTGCTAAGTAGCCGGCGACGTATAGGCAGGGTGTTAAGTGCTATTTAAAAAAAATGCAGTTAGGCATATTTTAATTATATTATTAATTTAGTTCATATTTCTAGTAGATTTTTAATCTACACATCATCATTAATTTTAAAATAAATCGATGGTACACTTTTTAACAATCAAAAACTCTCATCTCTTTTGATATTGCCGGACGACACTCTTATTTTTATACACAAAACGAAAGCGTTGACCAAAGTACATAGAAAGAAGGTGGCCCAACTTTGACCAATATGACAGGAAACAGCTAATATATTGACGTCATTGAAGTCCTTTTTAACCAATTTAAAATTTAAAATATACTTTAAACAATGTCAAAGTCTTTTAACCAACTATTTACTCACAAATATACACAATTAACACATTATTTATGAAACACAAAAAAAAACGACATTTTTTAAAGAAGGATCCCTTTAACGTCACATCTATCAACCATTTATCAACTGTCAAGTGAAAGTTGGGCCACCTTCTTCCCTAATCATCTTGAGCGTAAACCACTTTCTGTGATCAAAGTATCCTCTGTCGCTTTTGTAAATGTTTGCCTTAGGTTTAAAAATAACTTTTTTCTTACAAATTTAATTTGCATAGGCAATTTCAAAATCTGTCACAAATAACTGGAAGCTTAAACAAATATTGGGCAATGTAAACGTAAATAAAAGAATGTGATAGAGAAAGGTAATGACAGGTTTGAACATGTTCACATAAAGTTTTTGTCTTAGACAAGGCGCAAATGGTGACATGTATAAAGGTCTGGCCATACATAACCACAATGAACCCGCAGCCGTGCGCCTCGCTGGTGAAATGTAGAGGGATGCGGTGCAAAAAGTTTTGTATACAGTAAAATAGCAGTATGAGCCTATTATACTACGCTTTAAATTACACCAGATCGTAAAATACACCTTTACAAATAAGGCAACACAGTTTTACCTTTACTACACTCAAAGTTTCGATAAATAGGAACAGAGATACAGGAAAATCAGTTTTATTTAAACAAGGAGATATTCATAAAAAAAGATACAATAGAACTCAGCTTAACAAAAATGCTAAATTTTTAAGGGCATGAACGGTGCTTTTAAATTTTTAATCATTATAAAACCTGAAAAATATTTAGTCTCCTATTTAACAGTTGAAAAATTAAATAAGTAAATTAAAATTAAGTCATCATTGAAAAAAATTAAAGTACATTTATAATTCACATAAAATGTTACTATAACAATTTTTCAAAAAGATAAAATATTTAAAAGCACGCTGTATAAAGTGAACGATACCAAATATGAAATTTCTACTTTTACCAGTAAGTTTGACTTAAAATTTGAGCGTCGCAAACAAGGGTCAGCTTTTTTGTTATACATACAGGAACATGAGTTTGCTATAAAAACCGTAGTACTTGAGCCACCGTGTATATACTATTGTGTGTCATAATCTTTTAAACTATGAAAAAAACTTTTTGACGTTTAAATCATCCAGAATAATTTAACCTAATACAAAAAGGGCAACTAAACTTTGGTGCACTAAAAGTTACATCTGGATTAAATACTATTAAGCTTGGTTCTTGACTTTTGAGGCTATTAATATGGTTTTTAAGTTTTCGATGACACAAAAACATGAGTTTTGCATAAAAACGTAAAACTTAAGCCACCCTGTGTATATACTATTGTGTGTCATATTCTTTAAAATTGTGAAAAATCCTTTATGACGTATAAATTATCCAGAATAATCCAACCTAATACAAAAAGGGGAACTTTGGTGCACACTAAAAACTAAAAGTGGCATCTGGATTAAAGACTACTAACTTGGTTTGTGACTTTATGAGGCTATTAATATTGTTTTTTTGTGTTTGTTGTTAAGAGTTTTTTTTAAATTAAAATCTCAAAGCACTTGAAAATAATGTTTTCAAGCAAAATGGCTTTTATATTACACCAGACGTTAACAATTGCGGAACCTTAATAAAAACATAGTCTTTCACATTGATTGATTGCTCGTCGGTGTACAGTTATTGGGCGTGTGAAGCATAAATACCCAATTTATGATCAAACTGCATCTTTTTAAATTGACGTTGAACTGACACAGAAAAGATGGCATATTTAATAATTTAATAATCTATAGTCATTCTAAATTAATATTGATTAAAAAGTAATCATTTATTTTCATACGTAAAAATACATATATTGACCTAAAAAAATACCCCAGTGGTTTTCGATCAGTTAGTCTGCGTAGGCAAAGGTAACAAACTAATTTTAAAGGGAAACGATGCAAAAATTCTCAATTTACATAATGGCGTCAGCTCGCGGAAAGAAGAAAAACGAACATAGTGAGCTGGCAACTGGAAAACAGAAACTTGTGGAGTCGTGGGAATTAAAAGTGTGCCTCTGGAATGGAGACATAACTCAGTTTGCATTGTAGAAATGGGTTATTTTCCTCGCATTTTTATGCTTTCATTCTTGTATTAAAGGGATTTACATAAAGTGTCTAAGTTATTTTTATCTGGATTTGATTTCACATTTTATTAAAATTTGAGACATTAAAAACTCTTTTGTATAAGTATGGATTTAATAAGATTCTTTTTCTCTGAAGTCCTTTCTAGAATTCTTTTAGCTTAAAATGTAAAAATATTTGTGTAAATTTGCTTGACCCTTAAGTGATTTTTTTATTATGGAATGTGTAATATTTATCTTGTTTTCCCAGTACAGAGCCATTTTTCATCTGTTTTCGGTTTATGCAAAAAAACTCCTTTTTTCGACAGTTAAGAAAAGAAAACCCTTCTTTTAATGTCATTTACCAGGACATGAAAAGCAGGAGCTTTTCTCTTAACTGTCAAAAAAATGGGCATTTTTCTTTAATATATTATTACGACAGTAGGGGATTATGACGATTTATTTTTATATTATTTTTGGTTGTTTCCAAATGATTTTTAAAACTTTGGCTATATAACGTGGTATTTTTAATTTCTAGCCACTTGCAAGTTAAAAATCAAGAAAAAAATCTTTGTGTAGAATTTAAGTACGTATAAAATATAACAGGGGTGTTTCTAACTAAAATGTTTTGATTTTTTTCTCGATAGTGACATTAAAAACTCAAATTACGAAATGAATGTTGTTTATTTAAGAAAATATATATACAGGTTGTTTTAAAATTTACTAGAGATATTTTTAGGGCGTATTTTTAAGGTCCAAGTAAGACTTTTTTCTTCTAAACATATATATCCTTAAAAGCATCGCCTCCAAGCTACAGCAATGGTAAGTCATTCTTTTCAAAAAAATTGTATTAAACCAAACATTTACATTTTTCAATGGTCGACTTGCTAGTTTACCTAAACCTAAAAAAATTATAATTACGTACACACAACTTTGGTCATTTACAGAGTTTATCCGTCAATACTGCCGTCCAACGGAAAACACCGTAAAGTCGTTGGCATCAAATAAGAGAAATCATAAAAGATTCCTCGTTGACTCCAAAATTTAATTCACCACTTGTCGGCGCCTTTTTACGCTGATAGTAGGACAAAGCGGAACGGTATGATAAAGTGTTAAAAAAAACAAGTGGTGATTATTGTGTTTATGGTTTTAGGGTTTCTCTTATTTAATTCCAGACAGATTACCCAACTAAAATTTAGGTTTAACCTCTTTCAAGTTAAAAAATAAATACATCGTCTAAATGACAGGAGTGTGCAAATTTTTATAAAATTTGATGCAGTAATGTAACCACAGGCCGGCGATTCTTCAATCTCGAATACCTAGTCTCACGTTCGAGAACCATAAAATCTCGTTTAAGAACCCGGATTTTTACGCGACATTACGTTGATCACGCATTCCACACTGTTGAGTGAGATTGGAGAAGAGATTTTATTTCTTTGTTGTTATTAATTTAACCTTATTCCAAGGGCGCCGCCAAGGGAGGGAGCAGGGAGGGGCAGCTGCCTCCTCCTAGAGATTCAAAAAAGTTGGCCAAAGTCTTAATTATTTGTCTTGGCTTGCTTGATCGTATATTCTCGTTAGGAAAGAATTCAACTATGCAATACGGTCAATTAGCTGATAAAAATGAGTATCTAGATTCAATCTGTTAAAGAATCATCATTATATGACAACCTAAATGAAACATAGAATAGTTAACAGTTAGCATTTCGAGTAAGTTTTTGATTATTTAGGCATGAGCTGCAAGCACAACAAAACCGACTTTATACATTTTGCTTCATTGTAGATTTTTAACGGAATTCATGATGATAATTTAATTTATAATAATTTAAACACTTACTGCATCGGACGCCGTAGATGTAAAACTCGTCGGCACTATAAGTGAAAATTTATATGTGCTCTCGATTTTTCCTACAATTCTTTTTTTCTCATTCTCCATATTAACTTGCCCCCACCTAGGCCATCGGCTAGCGACGCCTCTGCTTATTGCACAACCCTTCCTTTTTTAGCCTACTTAAAGGACTTGTCAACCTCAATGGCCCTTTCATAATATTTATTATCGAATACTTTGTAAAAAATGGGTCATAAACTCTTGGACTATTAGACTATCCATACTATTAGAAAATATGGATGAAAAAGAATAAAATCCACAATTAACTAGCGCCCTCTTACGATCGGTGGATACATTAAAATGTCTAGCGCTCTCTATCAAAAAGATTTGTTACCATTTATCCAAGATACATCAAGTTTACGCCTACTAGAAGCAGCCAAACGGTATCTTTACCAAAGAAAAAAACTTTTTATAAGGACCGCTTAATTCCCTTTAAGCCTATGTTCACCTAATTTCGTGACGTAATCGTTTCCCGTATTTTTTGTTTAAAATCGTAGTGGGAGCTTTTTTGCGTTTGGTGTTAACAGTAAAATCTAAACATATTTTGAAAGTCCAAAAATAACGCCATCACCGCGAGAAAAGCTTCCAGTACGATTGTAAACAAAGAATTTGGGAAAGAATTACGTCACAAAATTTAGTGAACATAGGCTAAAGCCGACTGTCCATGAGAGCGGTTTTCCGCTCGCAGATAATAAATTCAGCGTTGTGAATGGTTAGTACAAATTTAAAATGCTTTTCCCGCCAATCACAACGCTGAATTATCATTCGCGAGCGGAAAACCGCTCTCATGGGCAGCCGGCTTTTAAAGGATTGAGCACTTCTTATAGCCTTATAGCGTTGTGATCACCAACCAGAACTAACCTATTGTATTTTGTGGTTGTGATTGGTTAGTGCAAATCTAAAATGCTTTTCCCGCCAATCACAACGCTGAATTATCATCCGCGAGCGGAAAACCGCTCTCATGGACAGTAGGCATATTAAGAAAGTTTATCTCTTTGAACTACATAGTCCCACCAATATCCACACCATACCACCAATGGAAAATGCTATTATTATTATATTATCAAAATGACATTGACATATTATATAAACAAACCTACAATCCATAAAAAAACCAAAAAGACTAGTTTTATGGTTTTAAAATAATAAATTTTAAGCGCAAATTACTTATCAAACAAAACGATCTGTCGATAAATGAAAGTCGCGTTATTTCGTTACGTGTTAACATCTCTGCCGCTAAGAACTCAATAGTATTACGGTGAAAGTTGTTACGACACTAGATACAGCACAGTTTAATTTTTCCGATTCATAACGCAAAAAAAAACAAAGAAAGTCTACTAAAATGGCATCGCAACAAGACATCTTTAAGAAACAAAAAACATGTCTTCAGGTAGCAACTAATGTTACAGAACAGCATCACCATGTTTCTAGGGCTAAAAGAGGACAAATTCTAGGGCATCTAAGGGGCTTTAGAGGATGTACAGTGTGGTTTACAGGTAAAATCTCATTTTAGGTTTAAATTTTTTCTAAAGTTACTTGAATTTTTAAAAAGTAGGTTTTGAGGCAAGTTATACTTGTGTTTTATAGTACATAAAACAATGATTAGTATCATTTTAATGTCATCCAAAATTATAAGATACAAACTATGTAGGAATAGGGTTGCCACATGTCCAGTATTCAACCAGACAGTCTGGTTTTTGATGTCTGTCCAGTTGGAAAAAATTTTTCCAAACGGGACAACAGAATGTCCAGTTTTTGTGGGACTTTGATAAAAAATACCATAATTTAAGAAAAATTTTATTTTGTTTAAAGTGCAACACCACACGGACTATAATCAAAATTTCCAAGTGTAAATAACACAGCCTAACAACAAAGTGTTAAGTATGTATTTTTCATCTCGGGTTTTTTTCTGCAGCACATTTGGCAACCCTATATTCCCTTCAATACGGGAACCAAGTTTTCATGGTTTTAATTTACTTGTCTGTATGCCGGAAGATGTGTTAAAATGCAGGGTATTTTTATTCATGTTAAACGGGCAATGTGCACTCAAGAGCTAAGAAAACAGTGCTTTCTAATACTACATAACTGGAGGATGGTGGAATGGTCATTCACGCATTATCTATTTTTTAATTGTGTAAATAAGAAATCGTTAAAAAGAAATACCCGTCTTGAAAGGGATATAAGAATAATGTTTAATTATTTTTAATAAGATTTTTAATGTTTCAAATTTTTGTCTTATAAGATAACTACTTACCTAATACTTGATTGGTAAAATTCTAGTGTGCACACAATTTAACTTTACTTAACTAAAGAATGCAATTCCATTAAAAATATGTACCTGGTAGTGCATTTCCACACTGGCCATAGGAAATTACATGTAAATTTTGATTCCTTTAAATATTGGCTTCCCTATTGATTTTATAACAAAATTGTATTAGGCCTGTTTGAATTTGTTGATAAGATAAGCTTGCACTCTAAATTTCCGTATTTTCTACTAGGCAAATTAAATGTTATTTAAGATAAACTATTTCTAAAATCGTTGAAAATTGACAAGACATTGTATTTATTACTGGTGGATTTATTATGGAATGTATCAAGTAGGTAGGGGAAGGTGTTGTACCTCTGGACAAAATTCATATAATATTAAATATATCTTAAAATATAGTATTGAGGAAAACAACTCATAAACCATTAAAAACAAACATCTTTTTTACACTATTCTTTAATATAGTGAGAATAAAATATGTAACCGAAATTTTATTAACTCTTGTTTTTAGTAGAGCTACAAAGTGTCCAGAGGTACATGTATGCATTGTACCTCTGGACTGCATGCTTGTACCTTTGGACAAACTTTAAAATAAGTTAAAAAAACGTTTATTACTTTTTGTTACCAATTTATTCTGCAAAAGTGCAAATGTTACATTAAATGAACCAAAAATTCTAAACTGCAGCTAGTTTTCCCTATTAACCTAAATTATAAGCTTCAAAATCTACATTAAAGGATATGAGTGAAATCTGTCGTTCAGATCCTCCTTCACACTTAGGCGTTGGTAGTTTTCTTACAATGTCGGATGATGGAATATCATAAATTTCTTTTTCAGATTTTGAAAATTTTTTTGGTTGTGTAGCCTTTTTATAATACATAATTTTAAAATAATCATCAGATAAAACTTCTAACACTTCAGCAATAAAATGTTGCACATTTTTCTTGCCTTTAATTTTGACCAAAATAAAATGTCCTGAAGAAATGTCTGATTCTGTCTCAGGTATATCTTCTCTGTTATCAGAACTTTCACTGTCACTTTCTGTTGTAGGTAAGGATTCCTCCTCATCTGAACTTTCAGCTAACACTTTTCTTGTAATTTTCGTTACATTTCTTTTTTCGATTCTCTCTGCATTTTTCCTCTTCAATCATATTTTTTTCTGGTGTCCATGTTAAAATTCTTGTTTTCCCCTTTTTCCGTCCCCCTGTTGATTTTCTCTGCTCTGCTTTTAGAAAGGCCTAATATCTTCAGGTGAAATAAAGTTTTTTTACAACTTGAACCAGGTTGTGGAGATGTAGCACCATTAAGACTTTCATTTTGGTTTATAACTGGATTATTGGGTGCTGGGCGATCAGTTACGTAAGAGGGGAGAAATTCGTCATGCCTAAAAATATCTGCATTAAAAGGACAAATGCCAGTAGCTGCAAATCCATTTATGATATTTTTGAGGCACATAAGCCCTTTGGATAAGCCTTCCCAACTATTTCTGAAATCTGATACAGCGTAGGAGGTGGCTTTCCCTGGATTTTGTAAAAACCAATCGTTTACAGCCTGGTTATAATAGGTTTTATAAGGTCCAAAACCGTTCGATCTAACGGCTGTAATTTTATGACTGACGTGTGAGGTGGAAATGTCAATAATTCTACACCATTTTGTTTAGCTAAATTTATAACTGGGATACTGAATATGGCTTTCGTGGTTATCAAATATGACAAGAATTGGCTTTTCTTTAGATGGCTTGACTTCATTTATAAAATGTTTCCATGTATTCTAAGAAAAGTGTTTCATTTGACCAGCCTGATGGATTAGCTGCTCCAATAGTCCCAGGAGGGGCCTTATTCAAGATATATTCTTTAAAATGGACTCGGAGGAATATAAGCATGGGTGGCACCTGATTTCCCACAGCATTAATTGCTGATATCATGGTAACGTTAAATCCCCTTTCACCCCGATGTCATACTGCCTAACTGCTTGATCCCTTGGCGCAAAAATTTTTGGTGGCTTGTGGACGTTGAGTATTGCCTAAAATAGGAAATTTTTTAGTAAAGGACATTTCATGAATATTTTTAGTGACTTTACCAGTTTCATCAATGTTGTATATCTGACTAGGTCCAAATTTGTATTTCTCCAGAGAGGTACGAAGATTATCGAAAAATGTTGAAACATTATTCCTATTAAAACTGGTAGATCGTGCCAGGCTAGTGGATTCTGGTGTTCGCAGACTTGATTGAAGGGATGCCTTTTTTGAAAACTTCTTAGCCATTCCCTACCTGCCGCCTTGGGTTTTGCCAGTTTTGGGGTATTTTTTATTATTTTGGAATGGCATATGAGTAAGCTAATGGAGCACTACCTTTTCTGTAAGCCCGTACTGCATCTTAGCCGCTTTTTTTAAATAACCTTCTAATTCCATTTCTTCTTCTTGGAAAAACTTGTTTCACGGCATTTGAGGGCATATATAGTAAAATCAGTTTTGCCTGACTCTTTATGTTTGTTGACATAAGCACATAGCGTGGATTAGTTACATTAAAAACTTCAGCTGCATGCCTTAACTTCATATTCTCGTTGAAGTGCGGCATTTACCGCCATTTTTAATTTTTGCGGGTCAGTGGTGGCCACTTCTTACCTACTTTGCTGCAGGGCATATTTCTAAAAATACAACAAATAGATTTAAACTACTTTAGTATTAGAATTTTAAACC
>JACEGR010004320.1:0-89169 GCA_014170235.1 Listronotus bonariensis
TAAAGGAATAAAATCCAATCTATCTACACCGAAAATTAATTGCTACCTTAGGGTACCTAAGGGCATATTATCTGGTTAAAAACTTGGATATTATGTATACAATTGTCCCACAATATGCAGGCTTTGCGGGAGAGAAGAGAAAACAGCCTTACACAGAAATAAATAGTACCAATACACTGACACGCAAAATCCTACATGAGCATGTTGCCAAAAATCTACATGATCTAATAAATGGAAATGAACTTGAGAGTGACAATGGAGGGGAGCTCAATAAGTCAACAGGTTGCAATGTAAACCTCGTCGCGTAATCAACCCAAATCAACCAGCCCATACAGGGTGTCCAAGAATATGTGGGCAATCTCTCGGATTCATATAGTTAGAACACATAAAAATCATGTGACAAGTTCATATAAAATATTTTCCTTAAGTCCCTCTTTACAGGGATATGTGCCCTTAAAGGACGTCACTGAAAATGGGTTTTTCTTGAATAACTTTTATATCACTTAATATAATCAAATATTTTTTTAATATGATAAATACCAGTTAGGACTCCCTTAAAATGGTATCCTTGTAAGACATTTGCCTTCCTTAGTTCGCCAGGGGCGGACTAACCCTTTCACAATTGTACTAATAATTTTTACACCCTGTATAATTAATAAATAAATAAAAATATCAATTTTGGGTAGCTTAAACCCTTAGCTTAAAAAAGAGATCGATAAAGTGAAGCGTTTTCGAGAAAAACACCATTTTTTATTAAATAAGGTTGTATTTAATAATTTAGTTTGTAGGTTTTAAATAAGGTCCCTCTTATTTTATGCATTTCTTAGCTTTAATTTTCAAAGAATATGGGACCCTCCAGAATGTTGCAACATTATTTTTAGTTTGGTAAAAATTTAAAAAAAATCTTTTTTCATAATGTTTTTAGTGCAATTTTTAACATTTTACAGATGTTATACAAAAACTTATTTTTGTCGACAACGCTTTAATTTATCGACATCTAACAGGAGTACTTTTTTTAGCTAAAGATTTAAGCTACCAAAAATACTTATTTCATTTCTTTATTATACGGGGTGTAAAAATAATTCACAATATTGTGTAAGGCTTAGTCCGCCCCTGGCGAACTAATGAAGGCAAATGTTTTACAAGGATACTATTTTAAAGAGCCCTTTCATGTATTTATCATATTAAAAATTATTTTAATATACCAAGTACTATAAACAGGGCCGTATTAACTGTTTGAGGCACCCTAGGCTAGAATTCCCTAAGCTCCTATTTTTACCAAAAAATGTTTTAAGAGCAAAAAAATGAAAGTCCTTTCTTCCGTAGCGCCTATTTTGAGTGCCAGGCGCCTCACCTTCACCACCCGAAATAAAATTTGATCACCACAAAAAAAAGACATTCTCTCCTTTTCGCGCCTATTTCATTCCAAAGCACCTTATTCACAGAGCAATTAGTCACCAAAATTCCCAACCTAAACATTTCTAAAAACTCCCTGTCTAGCGCCTAATACTCCCCTGTGTGGCGCCTATTTTTTATGGCGCCCAAGGCTGTAGCCTATAGTCAGCCTAATGGTTAATACGGCACTGACTATAAAAGGGGATTTAGGAAAATAATTTATAGATACTTGTCATATAATTTTCACGTGTTCTATATGAATCCGAAATATTGCCCACATATTCTTGAACACCCTGTATATCTACCAATAAATAAACAAAAATATCCAAAGTATTTTAATATTCCCTTTTAACTACGCTTGCTCAAAGACCGCGTGACATAAAAATCTTCTTGAGCTGGTCTAATCCGAATTGTTTTATTGGAACTTATACAGAATCAGCTAAATAACATAACACATAGGCAATGTGAGAAAAAGAGACAATTTAACGTGAAAACCTGCATGTAAACATTTCTGATTGAATTAGACACATACATCCTTTTATCGGCTTTACTGGGCGATATCTCAATACCTATTTGCTTAACCCGTAAAGCCAATGGCAGTGATATGAAAAATTAGGAAAATGTCCATAAATTCCATATTAAATGGAAACCAGGCGTCTTGCCGATTTCTTGGATGAAAACGCCCACGGATGTTGCCATGGCGTTTGCAACAAGTCGGCCGACCGATGTGCAACATTCAAGATACAGTCGACCAACAAATGTTTTCGCCGATTGTATCCAAGTCTGTACGTGGCTTAAAACTCAAGCTAGATAAGGCAAGGCGGACGCAGGATTCAAATTCAGGGCAATAAAACTTAATAAAAAGTTGGTCAAAAAGTCAAAAGTACTGCTTACAATTACTTTACTTTTTTTTAGTGTGCCGGTGTTATTAAAGATTTATAGATGTAAGATCGTGTATAACACTTCGCTTACCGATACCAATTTCGATAAGAGCAAAATAATGATCTATTTCGCAAAATAATCAACAAATTTCTAATATTATATTACTTTGTAATCTAATACACTATATTAACATCATAACAATATCTAATTACTATATGTTGAACGATTTATTATTTTGTTATAATTAACGTTGTTATAATTAAACACCTTAGTTATTAAACCCAACTAACAATTGTTGTGAAAACTAACTTAATAGATTTTTTTTAATTACAAGGCAACCAAGTGTTACTATACTTTGAGCACTTTAAATGGAGAAAAACACCTGAACCAAAAATGTTTTACATTCATTTAAAAACTCTGTAATCCTAGTTACCACCAAAAATATGGATTTTATTGCTTTAAAAAGTTAGTAACCGGACTTACTAGGTATTCATTATCAACATAAAGTGCACACAGTATGAAAGCAGCTGATTATTTTGTTATATTCGAGTTTTGTTAAATTAATGATTAACAAACAAAAAACAACTCCTTAATGACTTTTTTTTTGTTTTTAAAATATAACAACATCTAACATATCATTATTTATTATCTAATTTATGTAACAATAATTTGCAAGATTTGCCCTCTTTTGAAATAAGTAACCTCGTTCTTGACACATAAAACCGTAAATAGATCCACAATATACCGGGTGTTTTCATTGATGGTTTTCCCTATAACTTTTTACATTTAAAAAGTTAAATATATTTTTTAAGCTAAATTTAAAAAAAAATTCCCTTTACTACATCCATAACAGAGGCTTCAAACTTAAGAAAAATGCATTTCATTTAATGTATCGGTTCCTTGTTTATTTTTATTAGTCATACCAAAACAATTTAATTTTGGAGATTGTTATCTTTAAAATGAGCCCCCTCAATTAATGAACTTAAAAAGTTTGAAAGAACCGATTACTTTTTGCAATCCCCCATATATCTATTAGTCCCTGGGCCAGTATTGAAATTCACTTCATGATAAGAACACTTTTAAAACCTTTTTAGGAGGGTTCCTTTTGACCAGTCTACCACGAATATTGAAAATGTTTCGGGTGTTGGACTGGGGAAACGCGTCACTATTTTTGTCGGACAAGTTTACCCTAATGTTTTATATGCAGTTTTAAAACATTGCGCCAAAAATTGTAAAAATTACAGTTACGAAACCCGCCCAATCCGATACTCAAAACATGTCAATGGACCTTATGGTTTCGTAACTGTAGATTAGATTAGATTAGGAGGTGGATTGCATATCCTCTAACACTGCAACCTGCTCAGGTTTATTGTGTGTCCTCCGTCCATAGGTTAGAGCACGCTATCCAAGCCGATCTGTTTAATCAGACTCCACAAGCTTGAAACTGGCCCCTTGGTATATCTTGCCGCTTTAGGTTTTTCTTCACCCAGCCTTGCAAACCGCAGACGACAAAGGGCTTCGCAGTAGCACCATACGTGTTCTGCGGTTTCTTCCTCCTCCTGGCAGAACCTACATAGGTTTTCTTCTGCCAGGCCCATAGTTTCCAGGTGTTTATTCAGTCTGCATGACCTGTCAGTTGACCCACTATTATTCTTACTGCCTTCTGGTTATAATTCAGAAAGTCTTTTGTAAATTCTGGCGAGTAAGCCTTGATGAACACTTTCGCCTGACGCTGTCCTGGTGTTCTCATCCACCAGTCTTGTGATTCCCTCATAATCCATGATCTAATGGATGACCTTACCTGGCATGATGGAATACCACAGTAGGGCTCGGGACCTACCATTGTCCTGCCAGCCCCTCCTTTGCCAATTTATCAGCTTCTTCATTGCCTTCGTGTCCTGGTACCCAGGCAATTATTAGCTTGTTGGACGCACCCACCTCTTCCAGGGCAATTACGCAGTCCCGCACCAGCTTAGAGCTGATTTTGCATGAACTGAGTGCCCTGATGGCTGCCTGGCTGTCCGAATAGATTACTATGGTTTTATCCTCATAGCTCCTTCTGATGATTTCCCTAACACATTGTTCTATGGCTACAATTTCGGCCTGGAACACAGTAGGGTGTTGTCCGAGACCCAAGTTTATTTTCGTCCTTGGTTTGTCCCCATATATACCTGCTCCAACTCCTTGGTCTGTTTTGGAGCCGTCTGTATACCAGATTAGGTCGGCTTTAATGGGAGGCCCTGCCACCCAGTCCTTCGTAACTGTAACACTTACAATTTTTGGCACAATGTTTAAAAATTGCATGTAAAAGACTTTGATAAACTTGTCAGACAAAAAAGTTACGCGTTTGCCCGGTTCGACACCCAAAACATTTGACATTGACAGGCTGGGTTAAAGCGCCGCTTCCATATATTGCGGTATAAATATTAGAGATAGATGCTATTATATCTAAAATTGGCATCCAGTGATACAATATAATATCCCTAAATTGTATCTCGGTATAAAATACGTATTAAAGCTTGACACTTCATGTGAGAGTGCGTAACATATAATATACCGACACGGTAATTTTATTTAAAAAGGTGTGTCTTGTGTTACAATAAAAATAACCTACTCACACTGGATTATTCATTACTTAATAACAACAGAAAATACGTGACATGTAATTTTTGCTAACGCAAAGATCAGATTTTTGATAAAGTCCTACCCAGATTTAAAACGAATTAAACAATTAAGTTGACGTATCTTCTAGGCTAGACTGTTGATGTTCGGAATTTGATGATTTAGTTTTTAACTTTGGCGAAATTAACATTATTACATATGTACCAATTAAAGGCGTAACAAATCTAGGATAAAAAATATGATTACAGTTTTTAAGTTATACAGGGTGTAATTTAATTGATGGTTATACCCTGTTTCGTTGCAAGAGAGAGTAATAAATCATTTAATTTTATGGCAATTCGCTTTCTGTGTTAGTCCGAGTATAAATATTTTACTTCAATTCTACCTGTAATGTACCGATAAGGCATCCTAATTTTAGGCCGGCAGACTCCGCTCTAATATTCGTCAACCTCTTGGGTTAAATACAAAGAAATAACAGATGTTTACCCGTATTTACGTGGGAATAATGTGATAAAAACCTTGACAGTGGCGGTGCGCTTGAGTTTATTTTTGGGAACTTACCCTTTTTAAACAGTTTAGGTAAAATGAAAATCTTGTTTCTTTTATATGTGTAAAAAAATTATTTTAAAATTTCTAGTATATCAATATTGTACAGTTGGTATAATTATAGTTAATAATAACCATTTTATTAAGAAAATAATACACATTAAAAATGCATAGTCAAAAAATAATTATTTAAAATATAATCTATACCTAAATAAATATGCTACATAATCTACATCTAGTTATTCACATTCTTCCATATCTGACATACTATCACTACTTGAGTCATATGAGTCTACTTGTATAATTAGAGGTTCAACAGTTGTATCTACTATTATATCCAAAGACCACATTTTATTTTCTACTTCTAATACATGTTCGACACATTTTTTCCAGTTTTCTGGGGAAGCATTAGATATGGCAAATTAAAATAGTTTTTTTTTATATCTATACTAGTTTAAACGTAGTATTATTTCTGGCTACTTCACCTTTCACTTGTGCCCATATAAGTTCTATGGGGTTTAGTTCGCAGTGATAAGGTGCCATTCTCGTTTTCAATATGAGTAATAATTAGTCTACGCCCCTTTCCAGATGGAGGTTTTAAACCCGTAGAAAGTCCTTCATTAAAAGCCTGGCGAGCAGTTGTTATATTCCCATCTTGCCAATATTTTTTAACGGTATGTCCTTCATTTATCCAAGTTTCATCTAGATAATATATTGTCTTTCCTTCAGTACGAGCTTCTTTTATTTTTCTCAAATAATCTCTCCTCCAATGGACAATTTCTCCATTCTCTATTAATAATAATTTTCTTTGGAATTTTTTCCACTGAAAATTTAGACCTTTAAGATTTTCCAAAGTTTAACTCTACTTATTTCCGGCACGTGTGGATGATTTTTCGCAGCTTGAAACATGACATCTAAAGTAGGGATTTTTTTTCGGTCAAATAACTATGTACAATTCGTCGAATTGTTTGTTTTGTGTCGTCTGTTATATAAAGTTCTGTTTTGCCCGGTCGCTTTTTTGGTGGAATTATACCTCCCCTTTTTCTTGTTTCAAAATTCTGTAAATTGTCGCTTTTCCCACCCCAGTCATCAACGCACATTTTTGAACACAATCGTCCACACCTAAATTAGAGCTTTGATCATTTCTAATATAATCGAATACGTTTTTAACAATCTGCTTTTCGTTTACAGTTAAATGTCCGAAACATGGGCGTTTCGGCGGAGAAGCCATTTTTACAATACTGTAATACTTTGAACAATACTCTAACAATTTATAACCACTCAGTTGCACATACGGAAAGATACTAAAATATATATAAAATTTATAATCCTTATTTAACGCAATTCGGTGTATTTCTACCTGTTCTTTGCACAGAGACTGGTGCGCCTATGGTTTACAACCTTCTAACCGTCCCGAGACATTTTTATTGCTATCTCTTGCAAAAAAATAGGGTATAAAAATACAGGGTATGATTTCTTAGCTTATTTTAAGGAGAAAAGTTCATATAAACATATTTCCCAAACCTTTTAACTTTTGAGATACAGAGTACTAAAATTTAAAAAACAAACATTTTTTAAATATCCTAACTATCCTTTACCCAATTTTGTTTTAATTTGGCAATATTATTAATAACATTAAGGGTAACTTATCACCTAACCTAATTACATTTAGTAAGTTTAGTGTGGCGTCTCGGCTTGGGCAACGCTTATTTTAAGGAGAAAAGTTCATATAAACATATTTCCCAAACCTCTTAACTTTTGAGATACAGAGTACTAAAATTTAAAAAACAAACAATTTTTTTAAATATCCTAACTATCCTTTACCCAATTTTGTTTTTAATTTGGCAATATTATTATTAACATTAAGGGGGTAACTTATCACTAACCTAATTACATTTAATAAGTTCAGTGGCGTCTCGGCAGGCAACTGAAGGAATATTTCCAACGAAAAAACGGTACGCCAATGACTGTGTAAATGTGTGTAAATTTTTTGTGTTTTCTTTAGATTTAGCAAATAAAAATAATGCTTTTATGTCTCTTAATTTTTTTCTATCTTGTTTAGTTTAAGAAAAAAAAATTCATAGCACTTTTTAGACCATAAAAGAAGCATTGCGGACAGGGCCGTATTAACCCTATGAGGCGCCCTAGGCTACAAGACCCTCAGCGCCTATTTTGCGTAACAAAAAATTTTTAAGATCAAAAAAAAAAAGGTCCTTACCTCCGTTGCGCCTATTTTCTTTTCAGGCGCAAAGCACCTTATTCACAGAGAGCTATTTTTCTAATACCCACCCGACCCAAACTTTTTTAAAAACTCGTCAACTCCTCTGTCTAGCGCGCCTATTACTCCCCTGTCTGGCGCCTATTTTTTTCATGGCGCCCTAGGCTGTAGCCTAGTCAGCCTAATGGATAATACGGCACTGATTGCGGAATCTTTTGCTTTTAACAATTAGGTTTTTAAATTCTTAATTAGCAATTATGTAACAAAAATAATAAATACTTATTTAAATAAGCTTTATATCCAGCATAACAGTTTTTACTAAAATAAGTGTTTTCGATATTTTTCGTTTTTTTTTAAATTTTATCACCCTGTATCTTACAAGTTAGGACGTTTAGGACATAAATGTTTATATGAACTTTTCTTCCTTAAATAAGATAAGAAATCACACCCTGTATTTTTAGCCATTAATTAAATTACACCCTGTGATTAAAAAGTTACCAAGTTAAAAGAGAAACTATAATTGTCTTTGGCTACAATCATAAACTGACATTTTTACATTTTTATTTTAATTTTTACAGTTATTTTTAATAATTTAAAGTTTTTTATAGGGTCACGAGACTTAGGGCAGTGATCGAAGATATGTTCTGTTTTGGTTAGCGAATTCATTAAATTGATGGTAGCAAAGACAATTAATTATAGTTGGTGAAACTGTAATTGTCTTTGATGGTAGTTATTTGGGTACACGCCAAAAAAAATCCCAAAGCGCCAAAAATGTAAAACAAGTAACTAAGTGAAGTAACTAAAATCGACGATTCGGTGGCAAGTCAGCCACCCTTGTCAAGATAAAATTGAATAAAAATATAAAATTTAAAAATTAACTATTATTTAGGTTTAAAATTTCAAAATTTTAGCTTTAGTTTTAGGAGGTTCTAAAAAACGTTTGACATTAGATGTCAAATTTTTTGTTGATTATTTGGGGACACGCCAAAAAATAAAGAAAAACCCAAAAGGCCAAAAACATTTAACCAAGTTACTAGAAAACTTAAAATCGACGTTTCGTGTGAAGTTAACTATTTAGGTTTAAAATTTTAGCTTTAAGTTAAGAAGATTCTGAAAAAAACCCTTGACATTAACTAAATGACAAATTTTTGTTGTATCATAGTGTCATAGTGACATACATAACTGGTTGCTGGTGTACTTATTATTTATAATACAAAAAAGGTGTTGAGTTAGTTGATTTTTAGTTTTCCTCAAGATACCTCAGTATCAAGCAAAGGTAACCAAGTGTTATTTAAATTAACTGAAATTGATGCTACACAATTATCTTTATTTAATAATAGATATATAACTTTCTTTGTTTTTACGTCTTTTAGAACAAATTTCCTCTGCTAAAATGCTCAAAGCATCCCAGTTTATTCTATGATTGTTATGAAATGCGTGTTGACAAACTTTTGATTTATGATGTCTTTTTTTTGCTTTTTGGGGGTTTTCTTTATTTTTTGGCGTGTACCCAAATAACTACCATTAATTTTGGCGGCGATTCTACAAAATAAAATTATGTGATTTGAATGGCCATATTTCCGAAACTAGTAAAGTTAGATATACTTAGTGTTGAATTTACTTAAAGCTCTTTTAAATATTTATTAAATATTGATATTGGTGAAATTGGTATATTATATCACCATTACCAAGATATTTTAGACAATTAAGAACATATTATTCGGAAATATGACCATCAAAATCAGGTATTCAGGCAATTTTCAAAGTACCGCCGTTGTGTAGTAAGTGAAGGAAACTTTAAAATGATGTGCCACACAACCCCCTTTTCATTTTTTTTAATGGCGCCCAGGGGCGGTCATCAACTTTCCGAGGGGGGCATATCATCATTAAATGTCCATATTTGCAATTGGGTGTGTTTAGGTACAAAAGAATTAATCGGTTACAAAAGATGTGGCATGAAAGGGGGAGGCATGGCCCCCATGACCCCCTTATGACCGCCCCTAATGGCGCCTAACTCTCATTTTGACATTCAGATCTGTCATTTCTTAATCATACTTAAAGTTTGGTTTATGTTGTGTTACTAAAGTCTTTAAATTTTTATGAAAAAATACTAAACAATTCACAATTGTGGCGGGCAGTGGTGTAGGGGCTAACGTGTCACCCTCTCACCGCAGCGATCCGGGTTCAAATCTCGGAGTCGGACATCGGATTTTTCATTGCTCGTCACCTCACAGTTGGCAATGGCAAACCACTGTGTAGTATTCTGCCATTCATAGGTAGTAATTATTTAAAAAATAACGTCCGTGGTGGCACTACTAAAAGGTGCTGTGAAATGCAAAAACTGCATGTTTCAGTGCTTGGATAACGTTGACGGAACACGACAAAAATGGGTTAAACATCCAGTAACCCGGCACTCACGGTATACTGGTATTTAGGCATAAGCCTTCGTGAGATGTCATAAAAGATAAAAAAAAAAAAGATTGGAGGGAGGGTCCTGACTCAGGACAAGCACTGTAGTGTCTTATTTAACATGTATTAGTTTCTGTAACTACAAAACATAACTGCATACTACTGTATATAAAATTTTCGGGACAAATATAAACTAAACACTTACACTTAACTTATAGTCTCTAATTAGTTAAATATTTTTTTATGTTAAACGTGTTTTCATTTACTCCAAAATAATATTTTACTGACATCGGCACAAATCGAGTTCTAAGCTTCTGCAAATTTAAAATACAGGGTGATTCAAAAATAGATCACGAAACTTAAGGGCGATTCTACTTGACAAAATAAGGGTAGAGCTTCATATAATTTTTTTTTAATGTTATTCGTTTTCGAGTTACAAGCCATCAAAGTTCAATTTTTATTTTGTTTTTTTCGCCATATTGCATTTATTTTTTAACCAATCCAGTTGATATTTGGCACACAAATCGAGCTTTGCAGATTTTAAAATTTTAAGACAAAAGTACTTTTTTAAATACCGCCAGAGGGACACTTTACCTAAAACTTAAAATTTATTTACATCATAATCTTTTATTTTGACAGATATTGCAAAGCTGGGGGCGCCATTTTATAGACAATCAAAAACTTAAAAAATAAGGTACTCTTTATTAAAGTCGATAAACCTCACCGTTTACGCACCAATAGGCATCAAAGTTTTCATCAGTTTCAATCAAATTACCTACATACATACAGGATGTTCAGTAACTCAACCGACAAACTTTACGGGGCGATTCTACAACAGAAAATAAGAGACAAAAAACTTCATATAAACATATGTCCTAAACGTCTTAGTTTTTGAAATACGGTGTGTTAAATATTTAAATTTTGTTTCTTGTTTTAATTTTTAACACCCCGTAGTTTAAAAACTAAGACGTTTAGGACATATGTTTATATGAAGTTTTTTCTTATTTGTTGTTGTACGTAGAATCGTTTGGTTAAGTTTGTCGGTTGAGGTCTGGACACCCTGTATGTATGTAGGTAATTTGATTGAAATTGATGAAAACTTTGATGTCTTTTGGTGCCTAAACGATTAGGTTTATCGACTTTAAGAGTACCTAATTTTTAAGTTTTTGATTGTCTATAAAATGGCACCCCCAGCTTTGCGATATCTGTCAAAATAAAAAGTTATGATGTAAATAAATTTTAGCCCCATCTTTTCACAGTGCATGTGTATTCTTAGAATTCCTAGAATGTTTTACTAACACCCGTGCTTTGCCTATAGCTAATAATACGACAGTATACCAACCTATTCACAGAACTCTTTAGATTCTTGAATCACCCTGTATAAATGCTTTGTGTTTCCTATTTTGGGCGCGTTTACTATTACCCCAGTTTATATAAACCCCAAATGACACTATATTTATTAATTAAAAATAAGAAAAATATATACAGGTTATGAAAGTAAAAAAAAATTATTTATTTCTGATACATTTTGATACGTTTCAAATTTTAAATAAAACTCGGTACCTAGGGGTTTTTGCCAAGACAAATTCAATTATAAATTTAATTTTTACGTGTTTATTAAAAGGCGTTACCTAAACTATAATTTCTTAAAATAAAACCTTAATTATTCTTTGGCTTTCCGTTTATATTTAGTCTTTAACCTAAAGATAAAAACGCTATCCGCATGTTTTTTCCTAAAAAAACTTACCTTACTCGGTTCTTGCTTTTGACAATGCAATTAAAACAATAAATTACGTGTTGCCTAAAGACAAAACTAACATTACGGAACTCTAAAGCCAATAATTTAATTAGATAATTAACAAAACTCGTTATTCAAATGCCTAAAATCTCAACTCTCTAAATTACATCCCATTAAGTTACCACGTGCAGGAAGTATTTAAATTTAACAATAGACTTGATTAAAAATTTAAGAATCTTGAGTAAACTCGGGAAATGTTAGACATTTTAAGTTTAAAAATATACGAAGATGCAGACATGTACGTAGACAGAGCCGTACGCGGGAAAGCGGGAGGAATTGCCCTCTCCCAGGATTCGCAAATGCAAATCCTTAAATATTTAAAAAACACACACCATTTTGCATGACAGGCAATATGGATTTCGTCACAAGAGATCTACAGCAGATCTTATTTCCTTTGTATCATACACCTGAAACAAGTCTCTCGAGTTTCTAGGTGAGTCCCAGATCGTTGCCCTTGATATATCCAAAGATTTTGACTAGGTTTGTCATGACGCACTCCTTAATAAACTTCGCTTCTATGGTCTTCCACCAAAACTCTGGTCATGGCTCTCTAGGTTCCTCTCTGATCGACGTATATCAGTTATTGTGAATGGTAACTCTTCAAGTTTTCACCAAATTAATGCTGGGGTGCCTTAGGGCTTAGTGCTGGCACCAACTTTATTTATTCTTCTCATTAACGACCTTCTCTCTTCCATAGCACATTCCAATCATAGTTTAACTGACAATATTACTACCCTTCACTTTAGTTTTCAGGTTTCCAAACCAATCTCTAGGCCTGACTTCGGGAGCAAACGCAGGGCAATGCTGATATCTCTTTCACAGGACCTTAATCTAATATTGAATTTTGGCGCCAAAAATCTCGTCCAATTTAATGCATCCAAAACACAATCATGTTCCATGTCGCGGAAAAAGTCATCAAGTATCTATCTTATACTTAATGAGCGGCCAACTTTTGCAGATTAGAGACTCATTTATTCTTGTGGGCGTCACATTTGAGAATGACCTTAACTGGTAAAAACACATTTTATCTATAGCCGCGGCAGCTTCAAAAAAGCTTGAATTTCTCTCTCGAGCAAAAAAGTATTTTTCCCCTTCTAATTTATACACTTTGTATGTATCCTAAATCCGATCCCTCTGAAATATTGTTCTCATATCTGAGGAATGGCGTCCCCTACGACACTAAGTATTCTTGATTCCATTTAAAGAAGAGCTCTTCGCCTCATTAACGATTATTTGCTTACGGAGAGGCTTCCTTTTCTTGCCCATCGTCGGGCTGTAGTGGATCAATTACTATTTTAAAGGTACTTCCACGGCTTCTGCTCCGAGAAATTGTCCAGTATAATTCCCCCACCTGCATCTCCCAACAGAGAAGTTTGTAGTGCCGCACGTATGCATCCCTATACGGTCCAACTGGACAGGCCCCGAACTTCGAACCTGCTGCCCGCAGAGGTCTTTCCTTCCCCCCAAATCTTCAAGTTTTTAAGGCCCGTGTTAACAAACTCCCTCTTACCTTGCTGAAGGCACCCACCGTACGTTAGTATTTAGACTTTTAGCCTTCGTGGATTGTCCAAACAAAAACCTTTTTGATTGGTTGTTTCTGGGGCTGGCGCAAATGTGAAGGCCTTGTTTTTTGTTGGTAGGAAAATAGAAAAACCTGCGTTTTTAGATCGTTGCATGTTGTTAATTTTCCTATAGTGTTTTTTCGGTTGTCGCATAAACATATCTACCGTTTTTCTTTTTAAATTTGTCATGTCCAAGTGCCCGATTATAAAATCAAGTTTTATCCAAATTTTATTTTAAAATTTAAAAAGAACCTAGTATGTAAGGCGAAACCAACCCAGTAAAAAAATTGATTTTAAATTTTTTTCTTAATACCATGATCATCCTGAAAATAACTTAAAAGAGTTTAATTACTTTTAGGAAAATACATGATCAGCCTTACGGAAAAAAGATTATATTATTCTACAAAATAAAAAAAATAAAAAAACTCCTTATTACTTGTAATTTTCTTGCATTGCAAGGTTGCATCTGTCGAACAGCACTAGCGGAAGGCCTTTCTTTCAGAGCTCTGATTGGGGTCATATTTTTAAAACTAATGAAAAATGTCGTTTCGCGTCTTTTATATATTTATTTTAAATTTGGCACATTGGGCTAAAATTAAATTCTAAATAACTTTTTTCTCTTTTTAAATAACTTTCTTTGATATCGAGCCAGCTAACGTTACTTTTTGATATTTTAATGTAATTTTTAATAATAATTATCTCCCCAACCGACGCCTATGAGCCGGATGTTATTGACTTTTAGGTTACTTTATAAGAGAGGTGCCGAAAAATGTTTTTTAATAAATTCAAAAATATTTTTTTCTTGATGTGTCTAACTCTTCAGCGGTCAGTGTATGAAAAAAATTAGGGAATTGTAACAGAGACCGAGGTGTGCTAAGACTAAAAAATAAAAAATAAATAAATAAACAATTCTCTGCAGGGGCAATTATTATTGTTTTTTTTTTGTTGAATACAAAGCAAACCGTTATCTTAGTAAATCGAAGAATTAAATGCTCTTAGTCATTAACAACATAATTATAATTTAGAATCTACTTAAGCGACTTTTTGCCGGAACTAAATGTACATTTATTATAATGTTCTCCAAAAAGATAAATTGCAATTCTAATAAGTAATTTCCGGATATGAAGTCGAATGCAGAGATTTTTATCTAATGCGTTAAATCTTAATTTAAATTGTAAAATCCGGTTAAGTGCTCTAGAATAACTTGCCATTATTAAGTATTAACCTATCTCAATGATTTAAGTCTTGGTTGTCATATCCACTCACGATTATGAGTAATACATTACCTAATTTTGTATGTATAATTATTTATTTTTATACTGGATGTCCTGATTTCTTTTCAATTGCAGGGAATCTTGATTATTATTAGAGAGAAAGATTAGTTTTTTTAATTTAAAATTTTCGATTTATAAACTATTTTATGGAATTCTCTGTATATTTTTAAACAAAAAATTATGGGGGATGAAAACTTTTAAAAAATATAATACTTAATAGTTATTTAATATTTATAGACTCAAGACACGTTGTGAGTTGTATAAAACGAAAGAATATATTCTTCTTGTCAGTAAATGATATTCCTAAAAAGCATTATTTTAGTTCAAGCATTAAGGTAGATTCAGTTAGTAAACATACCTTTAAGTTAAGAACATTAATGCTTTCTTTGTAGATATTTTTGTCGACGCGATTATCTAGCACTCATTTTATTGGAGAAAAATTCTTGTCAAGCGATCAATTTAAACAAATATTTTCTTCGGCAAAACAAATTAAAACTTAACTTATAAGAATACATTTCGTCAAGCAATATATTACTTTAGGGTCGTCTTGGTTAAAGAATATCATAATTAAATACTTTCTTCAAATAAAACTACTTGGTTTTTATTTAAAACAAAAGATTGTTATAAAAATTTTATTATTCACAATTATTAGTATTGTTAGGAGTACAAAACAAAGCTTTTAAATAGTATAATATTTTAATGATGTTATGTTATTAGACCTTCTGGACGTCTCTTAAAAGCCAACCTTGCTGAGGCGTCTAGGATCCTATTAATGGAAATCTCCCTGGTACAGCTCTGATGTTAATAAAAACAAGAGTTTTTGGTGCCCTGCATCCAGCATTTCCAGTATATCTCTTCAATAGTTTCTTTGTAAAGATTTCACGCATGTTCCCGATAGCAGTCCTCGGGCACGAAAGTAGTCTTTACTGTGGATTATTTTCAGCACGGTGATCCAACTATCCCAACCAGAAATTGACTAGAGTGCTCAGTAAAAAAAAAAAATTAAAAATTGAAAAAAAGTTATTTATAAAAAATTTTTGCTTTATCCGAAATGCTAAAAGCTATTACACAGAATATGCTTTGGTAGGATTTACGTGGTAGTTTATAACTGCAAAATCAAGACTTTAAAAAATAAAAATTTTGAGACTTAAATAGCAAAAAGTACTTAGAAGTGTATAACAAAACATTTTTCTATTGATTATGATTTTTAGTAAAAATTGAGGTTAACTAACTAAAAATAATTTTAAAAATATGTTTTACAGTTTATTAAAATATATTTTTTTAGAACAAAAAACTTTAAAAAAATTGTCTGACTTTCTGGTGGTATAAACGCGCCCGAGGGGCGACGCGTTTTTCTCCCGCTTTACAAGCAGGATCGCACTAATCTAATCTTCGTTGGTTTTTTTCTGGAGCCCACACCTCCTTCTTCTGTGAAGTTTATTACCATTTATGTGGTGTCTCGTTATTTTCCAGCACTTAGGCCATGGTGGTGCCGGGACGTTCTTCCTCAAAATCCTCCTCGGCCTGCAGCCATCTTACTTTTTGGCTATCTGGTCAACCTTTCTTAATCTTCCCCAGTACAATTTTTTTTTAACTTCTTATAACTCTTGCAGTGTGGAAGGAAGCTGCTTCTTGTTTCCTCGTTCGCCGATACCTTTTGGTACCTAATTATGGTAACCAAGAATATAATATTTTGGTTTAATAATACAAGACCTATATTTTCTTAAGTGAAAGAAATAAATATAAATTGTTTTGACCTTATAACCAAAGAATTAAGTTGGCCCTTAGTTCATAATTTCTTTACATTTTAGAGCAACATCTGAGTTTTAACTACCCAGCCCAGTGCCTCTTTTCATCCCTTGTTCCTTAACTTTAATCACTTAATAATTAATTAATTAAAACTAAGTATTTTGGATTAGCGCCACTGTGTTTATACCCAAAGCAGTGTGCAAAATCAGTATACAAGGTCATCCAAATTAAATGTCCGTTATTGGTAACTTCCTGATTACTCGAAATACAAAAATGTTACAGCACGAGTGACGTATTTTTAAATGGAATACCACGTATATTTTTATATCAATGGATAGAGATTTTCACGAGAAATTCGGTGATTTAGGAGTTGCTGGATTTATTTCCTGCGGTTCTAATGCCATTGATCAAAAAGTGCATTATACTATAAGGATAGTTTCACCTGAAAAACCTGGCTGCCACAGGTCACAGGTGCTTATTCGTCAAAGTCAAGAATCTTAAAAATAGGTTTATTACTTTTTGGGTTTAGAAATAGATATATCATATTATTTTAAGCATATAATATAATTTGAAGCGGTTCTTCTGATAAAAACCTTATTATAGAACTACTCAAAGATTATTAAACTTATTTATAAAATTCTTAACTTTGACAAATAAGCACCTGTCTGTCTTCGTTCTAGTGGAGACTAAGAGTATTTTTTATCTTTGGACAAACCACGAAGACTAAAAGCCTAAATACTAACGTACCGTGGGTGTCTTAAGCGAGGTAAGAGGGAGTTTGTTGACACGGGACTTAAATACTTGAAGATTTGGGTGGGAAGGAAAGACCTCCGCGAGCAGCAGGTTCCACATTCTAGAAACTCTAGGGATAAAAGAACGAACAAAGTGCGAGCTTCGGGGCCTGTCCAGTTGGACCATATAGGGATGCATACGCGCGGAACCACGAGTTTCTCTGTTGGGAACCGTGAGTGGAGAAACTATACTGGATAATTCTTCAGAGGAGGAACATGATTGTGTTTTGGATGCATTAAAGTGGACGCGATTTTTGGCGCCCCAATCCAATATTAAATTAAGATCCTGCGAAAGAGATATCTGCATCGCTCAGCGTTTTTTCCAAATCAGGTTTAGTGATGGGTTTAGAAACCTGAAAACTGGAGTGAAGGGTACTATCGTCGGCGAAACTATGAATGGAATTAGTTGTGGACGAGAGAAGGTCGTTGCATTGGTATCGCATTAAGCATCGTATTAAGCATGAGCCAACTTTAAACAACTTTGGCGTGTCGATTTCATTTTATATTTACCAACCATCAAGAAAAAAGTTTTTGACGTTAACGAACACGTTAAAATAGTATGTCATTTTATACTTATTACATGTATGTCATTTTACCCAAAAACGACAATTTAGCAACATGCTTAAATTTTTAGAGTATAAATAAACCTATAGTAATCATATTTATAAATAAACATAGCCAAATTATTGTCTTTCATTAAAAAAATTGCTTGTATTTGTAACAAAACTCGCACAAAATACACAACTTCTAAATTGATTAGAATTATTTTCCGGTTGGTGAATTAAAAATTGAACTTGAAATGTCGTACAAAAAAATCAGTGACATGCACCTGTACGGTAATTTCGATACTAACTGCAGTGCACGGAACAAAAAAGGTTAGCTGCAGTGATCATATTTCATGCTCCAACACGTTTAAGAGGTTGCAATATAAAAACCTAGTAAGTCGACTTACTAGGAATTTAAGTTTACTACACCATTCGATTTATTTTAAGAAGACAAATCCGCCAATATTTTTAAACTTGAAAAATGTTAATAATTAAGGAAAGTAAGAAGACTTGCTACTTTAAGATTCTTACAATTAAATTAAAAAAATTAAAATTTACCAAGTGCAAACCTAGTATGTTATGTTTACCATACAAAAACCTTTAAGTCTATAAACTATTTATTTTAATTTTAATTTACAATAAAAAACCTAGTATGTCTAATGTTTATATAGGCAACAAAAAAAAGTAAAATAATTTACAAAAAGTAAAACATAGTATGTCGACTTACTAATAAATGAAGGACCAATAGGGCTTCATTTCATAAGTCACGTGACGAAAATTATATCAAAAGTGCGCGTTTGGCTGAAATATCACTTCAGTAAAGTTAGTTCTCCTCTAGCTGTTGGAGCAAGTGCACGCACGAGTTTCGCCGTATTTTGTACCTACTAATACAATTTATCATGGAGCGCGAAAAACAAGTTCTTTCTAGTTTAGTATCAAACCGTAGTCGTATAATGGTTAAAAAGCGCAGGCAGGAGTTAAAAGGTAAGCATTTTTATTTAACTATAAGCCTACTACCTAATGTATAATTATAAAAGGTGTTACAAATTTAGGAAGTTACATACAATTACAAATTTACAATAAATAATTATAAAAAGGTAGGAGATAATATCTTTCTAACCTAACCTAACCTAACCTAACCTAACCTTATATTATAAGGTTGGTTCAATTAGGCAATTTCTTAAAATGTAATTTTTTTAAAAAGAACGGAAACAAATTGTTTTTTGCTACTAATATAATCTACTATTTTTTTGGTTTGGCGCAGTATTTTTTACCTTACACGTTACGTGAAACTTGTCCCTCTTTTTGCGGTAAAAACAACCCCTCAATCTTTTTTTTTTAAAAGGTATGCTTTGTGATACCTTGATAGAAAGGGAAATAAAAAATAACACGACCGAATTTCTTTTGATTTTGGTTTTTTTAAATACGGAAAAAAGTTAAAGGTGGTACACATACAAAAGTATCACATTTTAAAGAGAGATGAGTTTTGTGAGAAAATTGATACCTATCCAAATATAAAAAGCTTTTTTTTATGCAAAGGTTGTTAAATGCTTAAATTACACTAATTAAAAATTACACTCTATATTGCACACGCCTATTCTTTACGTGAACTGTTTTTAGAAAAATGCCCCTTACTCCACCTACACCCGAAGATGACTCCGATCTGATCCTGACTATGTGCCTGAAGAAAAAGAAAATAAAGTGCCAAATTTCTTTAACCTTAATAAATTGATTGATAAAAATTATGACGCCAATAATAGACAAGCTGCGCCAAAGCCATGAAGAAGGAAAATTATATCCCAAATTAGGTCCTTGGGAATATGGAAGCAGTCGTGGTTATACTATTAACGTAAAGTCTGTTGGAGGCGTTCTTTAGTAAACCCGATAAACCCCAAATATGCGTCAGCCATGAAATAAGACCAAGTAAGTCTTTTAGCGCTAAATATTACACGAACGTACGTATTAATTCTATTTACATTGTAGATGCTACACAGCTTCACTCTATGATGGAAATCGACTTATTTAAGGATACAGACACAAACATTGAAAATGGAGAAGAAGAGATTAACAAAAAGCTAGTGAGACGGAAAAACACATCACGAGCAATGATGACGCAAATGATGACTCAGAAGCCTTTTTCCAATTAGAATGTGAACCAAAGAAATGTAAAGGAGCTAAAAAGAAAATTAAAAATAAATTGTTATCACCATGTAAGTCTACCTGTAGAAAAAAGTGCTCGGAAAGAATCTCCGAGGATAAGCGAGTAGCTACGTTTGAATATTTTAATAAGCTTGACTTTGGAGAAAGACGCCTATTTTTAGGAAAGTATCTTAAAAAAGAAAATGTTAAGTTTTACAGAAAAGAAGCGCAGTCCCACAAAGAATGTTCGGTTAAATATTTTCTGCCTTTTTCATCGGAAAGTCTAAATAAAGATTCAAGTATTGAATTTAATTCAAATCAGGTATGTAAGACAATGTTTTTACATACATTGGGGCACAAGACCGACTTTATAATAACCGAGTATCTTAAGAATATCGATGAACATTTTCAAGATGTTAATGATAAACGAGGACTAAAACGAGGAAAAGTAATGAAAGAAATATCGGAAGAAAATTACTCTTTAATTAAAACTCATATTAATTCCTATCACCCAGCAGTATCTCACTACAAATTATCTCACGCGCCTCTAAAAAGATACTTACCTTCAGATCTTACCATCTATCAGCTTTGGGATGATTACAAAAAACCAATCGCAAAATTTCTTACGAAACATACAGAAAAGTTTTTCAGAAAGAAAATATTGGTTTTTCAAAACCATCACAAGATGAATGCCCTAGTTGTGGCATTTATACAGAACACATAAAAGAAACAAATAATACAGAATCAGAAACAGAAAATAATGAAACTAACGAAACCACTAACGACCATTGCCCCGAAACATGTGAAATTTGTCAAAAATATAAAAAGCATAAAGAAAGATATACTGCGGCTCGTAAATTATACGAACATGATGTAAATAATATGTGGGAAAATAACATAGATTTGTATGCAGTAGACATGCAAAAATTCTTATCATTCCAAAGATGACCATTAAAAACTCATTTTTTGTGAGCAGATTGATATGCTTTAACGAAACCTTTGCAAATTTAAGAAAAAATGGCACTCATTTTTTCATGCTGTGGCATGAAGCAACAAAAGGTCGCACTGGACCGGACGTAGTTTCAACATTCTATAATGTTTTAAGACAACTCAGTGATGATAAAAAACATATTATATTTTGGGCAGATAACTGCGCTGCACAGAATAAAAATTGGACATTGTTTAGTTCATGTGTCATATTTGTAAATGAAGATTGGGGACCTGAAACAATAACATTTAGGTTCTTCGAGTCTGGGCATTCGTTTATGAAAGCTGATGCACTACACGGGGCGATCGGCAAAAATGGAACAAAGCCAAAGAAGTTCTTACTTTTGAAGACCTTCTTCAATTAATTAAGTCCTCTTGTAAGAATTCTAAGGTAATTGAACTTCATGCATCAGACTTTCTAAGTTTTGAAAACGGTTGTCAAGCTAGAAAGCAAAATCAAAATAATATACCCTTATTAGCTGATATAAAAGAATGCCAATTTAGAAAGGGATCTAGGTCTTTATTTTTTAAGTCTGAATTTGCTGAAACGGACTTCAAGGAAGTAAAATTTTTAAAACCTAAGTTTAAACACAATACCTTACCATTGGCTGGACCTTTATCCACTAGGGGTATAAATTTGGAAAAGAAGGAAAAAATAATTAAAGAATTGATAAATCACATGCCGCCCAAGAAACAACTTTTTGGAAGCAACTTCCGGTGTCAGACGTTGCAAGTGACCTTGGAAAATCGGTAGATGAAGATCCGTAAATTCATTATGTATTTTACGTTTTATTTCAATTAATTTAAGAACCATACTTTTAATTTGTAACTCAGTAAGTCGTCTTACTTGTTTTTTAAATTGAAAATAATACATACTAGGTTTTTAATTTGTAAATACTTAATACATTTAACAAAATAACTGTTTTAGTATGTTCTTCAAACGCTTTTTTCACAAGTTTTACAAAATATTGACTCTTTGGGTATATTTTTGTGTAGCTTTAGGACTTCTCTTACTTTGTGTCTTAAGTTTCAGCTTCACAAGTTAAATAATAAAGAAGTTGTGCAATTTTTTGTAAAAAAAAAGTTTTTATTGATTTCCCAAAACTCATCCTTTCTGACATACTAGGGTTTTATATTGCACGTGAGCGCTGCTAAGGTGGGAAATTTAAAAATAATGAAGTGCGTCATTTTACCTGAATATACCATTTTAGGCTAGTTTTCCCTAACTTGGACAAAGTTTAGATCCATCTTGCTCGGTCTTTGTTTATACACGACGTAAGAGCCTTTGCATGTCTGAAATAAATTTCCACCAAAACACAAAAACGCATTGATAATAAATATGTGATATTATTAAAAGCCTGGCATGCGAATAATAAAGATGATTGCCTTGAACCGGGCAGGTCCTGAGGCGATCAAATTTACCTCTTCGTTGATTTTACCTTCAATCTGCCTGTTTCCTATTATTCGTAGTCTCATTGTTAAAGGTAAATGTATTTCTGTATGGTTTATTCAAAACATTAAGTTTGATGTATATGTAATAATGATGTCTACATTTATATTTTGGCTAGTAATTAATAGTAACGTATGTTACGAGCTTTTGACTAAGCTAGAGGCTACACGTGGCCTCTAAAATAGATAATTTAACATTATCGAAAAAATTAAAACAAAAGTAAACTGTAATATTTATAACCTAATTCAACAAAAAACAATAATTGCTTTAATTACTTGTAATTTATTATTAGTATGGCAAAGACTTTAATAATTTAATAGGATTGGGTGGTATACAGGGAAGAGCAAAATGTTGCATTTATATTGATAATGAATAACTGATAATTAACTACTATTACTAACTTTTAAACCAATAAAATACATTTTTCATTGTGTTAACCAGGGTTGCTGTCTTTTTAAACCAGTGTAATACATTTTTTGTTTAGGTATTTTTCTTAATTTAAAGTGCCCAAAATATAATTTTTCAACATCCTGTGAAATTATTTAACATTACAATTTTTACCAGTTATGTGATTTTAAATTTCCATTTTTTAAATTTTTATTATTATTATTTTTATTAATAGGTATATTTATTCTAAAGAAAAATACAATATATTTAAGAAAACATTGCAATTAATGCGAAAAACTAAAAAATAAATAAGATGCGTCGAACTTTAAAATTTTAGTCCGAATAAACAGAACGAACGGGCAGCGCAGAGTTTTCAGTCAGGACCTAAGTCCGAGACGACTTGAACGCGCCAAAAGCCGCGTATACACTTGAGCACGAATCCGAATGAGCATAACCCAAACCAGCTGATCTTCTGTTCGGGATGAAAACTATCTGTACGGGCACGATTGAGCATCCTGTTGGCGACTGCTCCAGTTATTCGGATCTACCCGTTATCTATCCTGCAGTTGAACATTGCTGTTGTTTGTGATGAGGAGCAGAGAACCAGATGTTAAATTTCTTTTTATTTTATCTATGCTAACATGACTTTCATTAGCTATTTTCTTCCACGCGTCTTCTTTTTGATATTATTAAAATCTTGTGGATGGTGGGGATTTAACAATATTTCCTGTTTCTAGTTAATAACTGATAATTTCTAAACACTTTTCCTGTGTCCATTACATTTTTAACAGTATTATTTTCAAGCAGAAATGTTGCCACTATTTATATTAGCGATGGTCATTAATGCGTATTTTTGTTCGGGTCCGAAGTCCGAACACGTCTACCGGTAAAACATCGTCGACATTGAGCACGAATTTCCCTTAGCAGCATATACACTTGAGCACGAATCCGAATGAGCACAATGCGAATGGAACGAGCATTTTGATGGACTGGAATTTGAAGCGAATCGAATGTGTATTTTACGATTTTGTGGCGAATACGCTCAGACCGATCTGCACGCTGTCGGTCCATCAAAGGAAATTTGTGCTCAATGTGGAACGGTGTTTTGGTGGTAAACGTGTTCGAACTCAGAACAAAATTACGCGTTTATAGCCATTGCATTTATAATTGTATAGTGGAAATATTTCCACTTCAAAACAAGACTGTTAAAAATGGAATGGACACAGAAAAAGTGTTTTATTTGGTATTACCAGCAAAGGAAAATATTGAGGAATCCATGCCATTCACAATATTATAACATTAATAAAAAAGAAGTACGCATGGCAGCAAATAACTAATGACATGTTAAAACAGAAAACTTCTGATTCTCTGCTGCTCATTACAAACAACGGCGATGTCCAACTGCACCTTTTTTCATCTTGCTTTCTTTAATAAATTGCATAAATATATAAAGCTAGCCCTGCCATTTTTAAACGGGTAGCTCGGACTCTTGGACTATATGATTTGCATATGTAGCAATTTAAAACATATAATAACTGTATCTATAAATTTATATATTTTTTAAAAAATGTCGATAATTTGCACGTGCGTCCCGTCGGCTGTAATGATCGTTTTAAAAATTCACGACTACCACACGTACATTAATAAATCTCATTGATTGAATTAACAATATTAATACAGCTAGAAAACAAATTCCTTGTATGCATATCAAATCATTACAATTTTATTATAGCTTTAAATATTTTAACATGAATTTTATGCATTCTATAATAAATAATTAGGTATTATGAAAAAGTTATATCTTAACAGTTAAAATTACTTTATAAAATTAATGGAAACATGACTATTTCTAAGTAGGCATTTTAGTTACTTTTATTATCAAAATATCAAATACTTTTTTTTAAATTAACCCCACTTTAAAAAAATAATATAACTCTCTAAAAAGTACAATAATAATTAAAAAAGAGAACGCGGGTAATATCATATGGTATTACAGTATAAAAAGCTTTTGTTTAGTTCTGGTTAAGTTGGTTTAATTTCTTTTTTAAACAGTTTATTTTTCGCCTTTAAGTTTATTATTATTACTATTAAATCGATAAACATACATACTAAAAAACACTACTAGCACCTCTTTTAGTTCGGTAAAAGGTTAATTTTTGTCGATTCTGAATGCGCCCCTGATCTTTATTATCGGAACATATACCACACTAGAGGCAGCTTTGCCGCACGAACAACGTACGGCAAAGAGAACCTACTACCTTTCTCTCTCCGATCCTGACTTGATTTTTTATGGGACCACTGCAAAAGTGCACTCTTTCAAATAAAAAAGATTTTTAAAATCGCTCTACAAACACAGGAGAAATCGCTTAACATACACACACAAAAAACATACAGGCGAATTGAGAACCTCCTCCTTTTTAAATTCGGTGAAAAAGTACAGGGATACATAAGTACATGCAATTGGTGGCTTTAGCAATACAAAACCGAAACTATAAAGGTACTTTTAAATAAATAATTTAATTATTGACATAATCACAGGTTGTTTTTGGAAAATAAAAATATATAACGGGGCGATTTTTGGGTTTATTTTAAGTAGATTTTGATTTATGAACTATGCTCCACCGTACACATTTTTAAAATACAGGATGATAAAGTTTTATAATAATCTTTTGACGTGATAACGTCTTATAATTCGATAGAGCCGGCTGCACGCACAAAAATATGACTCATGCGGCGTTCCATTTAAAGCTTGAAGTGCAAGCGAGAGCGCGGAAGAGGCACAATCAGCCTCCGCGTTAGGCAGCGTTTGACATCTGTTTCTCTTCTACTTTGAGCGGTCCGCATGAATAGCTGTCTATACAATAATACATTTACATGTTTTCGTCAAGTAGGAAGTGCGGTGAAAAGTGAATGTGGTGTAAATTGTTTAATTTTTTTGAAAAATGCAACCATTCCATCAGTATTTTCTTATGCCGTTGTCACGTTCAACTATCGTCAGTAAACCGACTTTGCAGACAACCGATTTTTTTTCTAATAATACTTATGACATCACTTAAAGATTTTTGTAAATTTGGTCACCTGTTGCTACAATGCATTGAGAGGCATTTTCTAATCTAAAAATTGTATATAATTTTTTTTTATCTGGTGGACAATCCACGAAGGCTAAACGCCTAAATACTAACGTACCGAGGGTGTCAGCAAGTTTTAAATCCCTAGAAACTCTGGGAATAAAAAAACGACTAAAGAAAGTTTGGGGCCTCGTCCAGTTGGAGCGTATGAGGATGCATACGTGCGGCACCACGACTTTCTTTGTTGGGAACCGTGAGTGGAGAAATTTCACTAGAGTTAGAACAGAAGCCATGGAAGTACCTATAAAAAGCGATAAATCTTTCACAGCCCAACGATTGGCAAGAGAAAGAAGCTGTCTGTAAGTGAAGGGTCATTAATGAGGCGAACAACTATTCTTTAAATGGAATCAAGGATGCCAAGGGTTTGTAAGGGACGCCATGTCCCAGAAATGAGAACAATATTCCAAGGGAGGTTGGGTTTGGGACACATATAAAGTGTATAAATTAGAAGAGCAAAAATAGTTTTTGGCCCGAAAGAGAAATCCAAGCATTTTTGAAAATGCCGTGGGTATAGATACAATGTGTTTATGCCAGTTAAGGATATTCCAAATGTGACGTCCACATGGGATTGAAGGTGTCTTGGCTCTGCAAAACTTGGTCGCGACGAGGAACATGATTGTGTTTTGGATGCGTTAAAATGGGCGAAATATTTGTTGCCCTAATCCTATATTATGTCCCTGAAAGAGATATCTATATCGCTTTGCGTTTGCTTTCGAAATCAGGCTTAGTGATGGTTTAGAAACCTGAAAACTGAAGGAAAGGATAGTATCATCGTCAAAACTATGAATGAAATTAGTTGTGGACGAGAGAAGGTCGTTGATGTGAAAAAGAAACAATGTCGGTGCCAGCACTGTGCACTAAAGCACTCCTGCATTTACTTGACAGCTTGAGGAATGGCCATCCACAATAACTGATATACGTCGACCAAAAAGATAACTAGAGAACCAAGAAGGGAGTTTAGTTGAAAGACCATAGGACCCTTATTCTTGAATCTCTGGGAGGAGAACTTTACGGAAAGTGAGTAAAGTTCACGAAAATATTGTCAAAACAGTATTCTTAAAAAAGAAGAAGTTCACTGTGAGCAAGCAACTCCCGGGAACCTGGGAACTAAAAGTTCTCCACCTCTTGAGGTGGAGAAAATTCGTTCCCGCCGTTCTATAACCTTTCCCATAAAGTTCCCGGGAGTTTTCCCCTCCCGGAGATTCAAGAATAAGCGTCTAGAAGGGAAGTTTACTGAGAAGCGCATCAGGCCAGACCTAGTGAAAAGCTTTGGATATATCCAGAGCAATAATCTTGAACTTCCCTAGAAAGTCAAGAGACTTATATTAGCTGTGTGATACGAAAGAAAGAAAGAAGATCTGCTATAGATCTTTTGTGGCAAAATCCATACTGCCCGTAATGCAGAATTTTCTATTTTTTTAAATACTTAGGATTTGTAAATTAATTAATTTCCCCATTACTTTTACAAAGAACTGAGAAAAATAAAATTAATATATAGTTATGTAGTTAGAAGGGATTTTGATCCTTTCTTGAAAATTGGTTTAACACGTGCAGCTTTTTAGCTCTCATGAAAAACCTGTGTCGTAAGCAGTTCGAAAGAGCCGAGTTAGGATGGGTGCAAGTTCTGGAGCACATTATTTTTAACGACTGCTGGTATGCCATCGAGCCTAGACGATTGGTGTTAAGAGAAAAAGGATATGCTTAATGTGTTTTACCTTAAAAATAATATCGGGTATTTTATGAGGATCTGGTGCAATAGTTAAAATTTTATGATTACAGGGAAGTCAAGGGCTGAATTGGCAACAATTGTTTGGCAAATAGTTCTGCCTTTGCTTTAGCGCTAGAAATATTTTTATCTTCCAAAGTAAGTGGTGAAGAAGAACTGGTTAAAAAAACTATACTAATGTTTTTGGAAAAAATCAAAATGATTTACTGCCATTAGATCAGGCAAGAACTTTGTTTTTTATGCAATTATTGAAGTAGTCTTTTGATTCTGAAATTATTTGATTGTAGTGGTTTCTTGTTTCAATGCTAGCCTGTCGGTTTTCTGGACAAAAATTCTAAGGAAACCTTATTGTGAGCCCTAAACTTTTAAAAAGTCTAACTCTTCGATGATATGGCCACCTGGCTGCACCCCTCGCCTGAAGATCCAAATGGAGGGGTATTTTACCTTCAGAACATTTGACTTCCGGGTGTGCCGCCATCATATTCACATAATTTTAAAGGTAAAAAGGAAAAAAAAGAAAAGAAAAGAAATGAGAAGGAAGTAAGATCCCGAAACGACTTCACGGGTCCCTAAAAGGGTGAGTCTCCGTGCTGCATTTAAACTAAATATTTTTAAAGAAAAATATGCTATGTCACTGTCATTTCTCGTACCAAAAGTTATCGTTAAAATTAATTTATTTTTAAACAAATTTAGAGTCTTTATTTTCTTGTATCCATAATTTTCAAATAAAAAAAGGAATTATTTTTTGGATGATCACTTAGCTCCAACATGGCAATTGATAGCAGATGCCTTTATGAGGTTTTATACATATACATACTTGTAAAAAATATTTGAATGACGTATTCATATATCTACCCATATAACCCTGCAGAGAAAGCTTTTTACGCGGAAACCATGCGCCGAACGAAAAGAAAGCAAGAGACTAAATTTTCTCAGAAGCAAATAATTTTTTTTTCGAGAAAAGGCACTAGGATTCATATTCTTGGGGATCTTATTCTGAAACACCCTGTATAAGAGCTCATTATAAAGATTTTTAATGCCGTTAAACCTTTATTTTGGTTAACAAATTATTTTTTGACTATCAAATTAAAACTAAAAAAGTGCATTATTTTAATATTGCGCATTAAATCAAAGACTATGTCAAGGAAAATAATACGTATAAGAATAAAAATTGCGCTTTATAAAATAACATGCGAATAAGAATTATGTCATATATTTCATATTGTTTTATTGCAAAATGGGTGGGCATGTCAACGCGCACTGTAAACAAATAAACAATGGTCAGAGAAAAATATAATTAACAGCCGAGGAATTAATAAAATATGCACCTACATTGGAAAATTAAGCAGTAATTCATAACTTTAATTTTATGTAAAATGAAGGAAAGTGATTTATTGTTTTATTATTTTTGCTCAGGCGCGGCGGGTTATCAGTTTTTATGAGTGCAGGTGCCAAAATTTTTTGAAGAGCAAAAAAATGGTCATCACCTTCAGATTCCTTCCTTAAACTCATATTTAATCCTACCATCATGAAAAACTTGAGGAGCAAAAAACTTTTCACCACTTCCACACAACACTTTTGACGGACAAAAATGGTAAAATATTCATTTCTCATATGGGTGCATCGCATCCATACATTTCATCTCTTTGGGTGTATTGGCCCCCATGCACCCACGTACTCGCCGCCACTGTTTTTGCTAATGTTTTTATATCGTTAGTATAAACAAATTAAAGTTATATATCCAGCACTTTTTTATTATTTATAATTTTGGTTTTCCATAACTATTTTTTTAATATTAAAATTTAAATTGTGGATATCATAGTGGGTACTTCTGAACCTGTTGACCAAAAATAAATAAATAAACAAATAAGTACCCATAATGGAACAGTATATTTCTAAATTGGATGTCCATATTAAAGGTTTAATTGTACAGAGTGCTCCTTTTCGTTGTCCATGAAGGGTATTGTGAAACTAAAGGAGATAGAATAAATCTGATTACACATATTTAGTTTCTTTAATTTTTGAACCAAATTCAGGGATATAGGCAAGGTATAACCTGATTTGTCTTTAAAATACAGAGTGTTTTTTAATTTTTGTTAATTTAGCTAGGCGCATTAAAAAAAAAAGATCATCACCTAAAAATAAGGATCGACGTATTCGAGTGTTTTTATTTTAGAAAAACAAACTAATGAATTTTAAATGTATTTGTCCCAACCCACGCGACCTCTCTGTATACAATCAATAATTTGAATTTCAAAATTCAGGGTGTTACTTTTTACAGATGCTGACCTTTTATCCCTCTAAACTTTTGATAAAAGAGTTAACCAAATGAACGTAATACATAATATATCGCATATAAGGTATACTATACAGCAGAGCTGGGTCGTATTCAAATACTCAGTATTCTGAATAGTATTCAGAATACATTTTGCCGGTATTCGAATACATTGGTGTGTTTGGTATTCGGTATTCGACGAATACTTTTTGATTAGATTTCGGGAACTGGCGTTCCGAGTATTCGAATACCGAAATGTGTAAGCAGTATTCGAATACCAAAGTTTTCATGAGTAGAATACTGAAAGGGAACAAAAGTATTCGGTATTCGTATTCGTATTCGAATATCGATTTTCAGTATTCGACCCAACTCCGCTATGCAGTGCATGCCAATTAAAACGAGCCATCACCCCGTATTTGTATACTTATTACACAAAAAATCCTAAAACACGTTAATTTGTATTTTGATTTTTATTTTTAATACATTATATTTTGTCAAAGTTTACTTGTTCAGGGTTATCCCCTTCCCTCACCAACATAAAAGTCAAAAAGTTTACATGGGAATGGGGTCAAGTGATACCTTATCTTAGAGGGTTTAAAATCTGTTTTTAATAATTTTTGATTTTTGAAATCGGTTCAGTAGTTTACGCTGAAATACACCTCTAATACTGGGGTCCGTAGCCCACCACTATAACTTTTATTGTTTAAAATATCAAAATTAAATTTGGTACGTCGTAGGTATTTCAGATAAATATGCAATATTACAGAAAATTTGTTAATTTTGTCGTTAACTTTCTTTTTTTGTAATGGGACACCCGGTATGTTTTTACTGTTTGAATGGAAAATGACATTCCGAGTACGATGACTTTACATTTTCATTCATGGGACTCTAGATAAAACATTTGGGGTTAAAAAAGGTTAGATGTGAAAAACTGAAAAATTGAGTGCAATTGTACTTAAAATGTCAAAGTAAAAATATACCGGGTGTGTCATTTAAATTAATAAAGTAAGGTCATTTTGGGCTAAATTGGAAATAAGAGAAAACAACTGAATTTTCGAAACAATGCACATTTATGTGATATACCGGGTGCCCACAAGATCACTTTCCAGCTGCCATTTTTTATTTCTTTATCGATACTGACGAAATTTGGTTGGGTTTTTAGACTAATGAAAAGTCATTTTTAGGTATATACGATAGGCTTTATGACTTCCGGTTTTCCAGAAATCACTGAAACTTTTGATTTTAAAATGGGACACCCTGTATATTTTTTGTTTTTGAATTCTTCAAATCATTTTTAGTCGAAATACAATATTTTTAAAACAAATGTTATGTAGTTACCACGATGTTGAAATTATGTTAGGTTAAATTTGGTATTCACAATAAAAAATTATTTTAGTACCGAATTTAACTTAAAATTATTTTAACTTCGTAGCAGATGAAAAAACACAAAATTATGTTTTTATTTTTTAAACTTTTAAAGGAACACAGGCAATTATTTTTATAACAAATTCTATTAGTTTCTGTTTTCATGGCAACTACGATAAATTGGGACGCACGGCCATTCAGTATTAAAAAGATCTTACATCTTAATTGTTGTTTTTTAATAGAAAATAAAGTGAAGTGTCGTAGTGTTTTACATCGTTGGATTCCCTTTAAAATACAGCATTTAGAAATATTATGAAAGTGATTTAGTCCTATTTTGGTTTTTGAGATAAAGTAAAAAAAATAAAAAATGACGTTTAGAGCCCTCTAGTAAAAAGTTTAATAAGATAAAATCGATTACGTATTTTTCTAAAAGTAAGTAAAGTATAAGGAGTGATTTTAGAATGATCATGGCACAGATGTAAAATACAAAATTTAATTTAAAAATAAAATTTGACCAAAATTTGTTTTGAAAATATTGTATTTCGACTAAAAATGATCTAGAGAATCCGAAAAAGAAAAAATATACAGGGTGTTCCATTTAAAAATCAAAAGTTTCAGTCATTTCCGGTAAAACCGGAAGTCGTAAAAACTTATTATATACACCCAAAAATGACTTTTCATTATTCTAACAATCTTACCAATTTCCGACAGTATCGATATATAAATAAAAAAGGGCAGCCGGAAAGTTATCTCGTGGGCACCCGGTATAGTGGCGTAGCTACTATGGGGCTAGGCAGGGCAGTGCCCCCTAGGCTTAGGGGCCCCCGGGCTTAGTAGTGAACAGAACATGTGTGAGTTAGAGACCTTTTTCTTATCCTTTTTTTTGGTTCCCACACACTTTTGTTGTGCCTCTTGTGCAAGGTGCAAAGGAGTGAAGGCCTTTTTTTGGGTGTTTTACTTTTCTTCGGGCAAATTAGTAAATTAGTCGATGTATTTTATTTCCTTGCCACTGTAATAAAGGCCCTACTTTTTGCTCTACGGGTCCTGCTAATCTAGCTACACTACTGGTGATATACCAACCTACCAAATTTTATTTTCATATTTCACAAAATAAAAAAATTATAGGGGTGTGCCACTGGCTACGGAGTCCCGTATTTAGGGTGAACTTTCTCGGAAACAACTAAACTGACTTTAAAGTGACTTACATGACTTGAAAATTTGAAACCGTTTAAGATAGTCAAGTATCACTTGACTCTCCGTCCCATTTAAACTTTTTGACGATCTTTTATAACTAACGGGATTTTTGTGTTAAGTTTACAAATAACGGAATTATACGGGGTAGCTCGTTTTAATTTGAATGCACTGTATACTTAAAATGGTTTGTTTAATAAGTGTAAAGATTAAAATAAAAATTCCTATACTTAATTAATAGTTTATATTAGATTCAAAGTCTAAAAAATGTATTTATTTAAATTAGTATTATTACATTTTGCATTGAATCGAAGACTATGTCAAGGAAAATGGTACCAGAATGACTTAAACCAACGGTTAATAATACATATAAAGTAGGTACCAATAAAAATTATGTCATATTTTGTATTATTTTGTAACAAAATTGGTGGGCAGGTCAAAGCGAAATGCAAATAAAAAAACAATGGGTTGAAGTAAATATGATTAGTGCTTACCAACGGATTAACTGATAAACTAGGTATAATAAAGGTACCTAAATATAATAACAAAAATAAATTTGATTTTGTAGTAAATAAATTCCTTGAAAGTTAAAAAAGATAAAATGTTTCCCCCTTATAGCAGCTTGTTTATTCTTTTTTCTTCGACTGAAAAAAAACACCTAAACATGAACTGTCAAAAAGTAAACTATGGTTACAACAAAAAACATGTGTCTATTCAATTTGAGAGACACATTGTAATCTCTGGTTCAATAATAAAATGGACTTCATGATAAGAACACTTTTAAAACCTTTTTGGGAAGGCTCGTTTTAACGAGTCTACCATAAATATTCATACCGCCATATATGGAATCCGCGCTTTAACCCTGCCTGACAATGTCAAATGTTCCGGGTGTCGGACTGGGCGAACGCGTCACTTTTTTGTCGGATAAGTTTACTATAATCTGTTACATGCAATTTTTAAACATTTTACCAAAAATGGTAAGGATTACAGTCATGTAACCATTAGAATCATCAAACACGTGTTTCGGGTATCGGACTAGGCGGGTTACGTGAGTATAACTCTTACGATTTTTTGCACAATAGTTAAAAATTGCACGTAAAATATTAGGGTAAATTTGTCCGGCAAAAAATGTGACGCGATCACCCAGTCCGACACCCGAAACATTGGACATTGACAGGCTGGGTTAGAGCGGCGCTTCCGCATATACCGCGGTATGAATATTCGTGGTGTAGAAAAGGAACACCCCTAAAAAGGTTTTAAAAGTGTTCTTATCAAAAACTCAATTACATTACAGGTCCACTACTATTCTTACAACGCTGTCAATTAGCTAATAAAAATTAGGTATCATTGTCTAAAAACCAAAATGAAACAGAGAGTAGTTACCAGTTTGCGTTCCGCGTAAGTTTGCACAAAATGTAAGTTCTTGAATATTTACACTTGAGCTGCATATTCAACTTTGCAAATTTTGCTTTACTGTTTTACTTTTCGGAAGTATTTTTTGCCCACTGCGCGACGGAAATGCAATTTAACCAATGACATAAGATAATGTACCGGCCCTCGCGATCGCTTATTGACGCCAGAGCAGTGCGAGAGAGATGGAGCTAATTACGGCAAAAACGTGCATTTATATTCATTTACCGTTAAAAAGCAGTTGAATTTAAAAGTGATTTCTTGTGTTCTAAAGTTAATTGTAATCAAAATTTTAAAAATATAATTGTTGTTTAATATGGTTCACTCATGTGCAGCTATAAATTGCACTGGCATAGGCACCACAAAAAGGCACATTGTTTAGATAATAATTTCTTTGTTATGTTTGTAACAAAAATAACTTTACAAGAATTATATACTTAAAAAATATGTATATAATGTACTAAAAATTCATTAACCTATTTATAAGAAGTCTAAAAAGTTTAACAAATAAGCACACTGTTCTGAAAATATACTTTAAACCCCATATTCCCATTTAAATTCCATTACTTGCCGGGCTTTCTTGCCGTAATTAGCTCCATCTCTCTCTAGGACCTCTCTCTCTCTTTCGTTGGCCGCAAATAAATTCACAGCAGCAATACGTCGGGGGCGGTCCATTATGTCATGTCATAGAATTTAGCTTTAATTTTTATACAATAAAAGATACGATAACTTCGAAGCAGATAAAAACGTTTTACCACTGCAAATACAAAATAAACAAAAAACAAATTTTTCCTATATACTGTTTCTGGGCCTCCTAAATATCTCTAAAGAAATTCATATTTATTTAAAAAGAACCACTATTGAGTAGGGCATTGGGCTAAACTTTTGTTAACGGTTTGAGAGTTTTGAGTTTCTGCACATGCAATACCTTTTTAATTCAATTGATTTGAAAGAATAATAATTAATATTTCTCTGGATTTATTGTCCAGTTGTTATCAGTGAAAAAAACTTTTTGTAAATGAATTCCAAAAATACCATAAATATTGTTAGATAATAAATTCTAAATATTACAAATAATAATGAGTATCTATATTCAAAGAACAAATTTCAAAATTCCACTTCTGACGAATTTATAACGAAATTGCAATTATTTACAACGCGTTTAGCATAGTTTACTGCTAAGAGGAAGACCGGCTTCGGAGATGTGCGAATAAATTTATATTTTAGTGGCTGCAACTTTCACCTGCAATGCCGATTCCTCAGGAGAATGAAGAACTAATCGGTTAAGTCACATTAAAAACACTCCCTTGAAAGCGTTGTTCGACTATCAAAGGCCAAGATATCACAAAAGTCATATAATGTAAGGTGTGTTCATGAAAATGTTGCCTTTATGAAGTCCCTTCTTTAATTAATTTTAAATCATTATATATATTATCAACGATCTATTTTTAAATAAAATATATCATTGATATTATTTCATATTCTTTACAAAAAAGTATACAAGATAATCATCAGTATTTTTCTTAAATACATAAAATTACATATATTAGGATAGTTCCAAATATGTACTTGTAAGTGTTTAAACCCTACAATTAAAAAACCTTTATTAAAACCCCTCTGTTTTTAACTTTTATTTTATTTTTAGATTTTCTCCTACGCTTACACACAATTACCGAACTGGATATCAAATTTTATCTTACTAGGTCATCTGGAAGTAAGTTTGGTTTTTGATCTATATGTCAGTCAGTCAGTCAGTCAGTGGAAAATTGACGACTTTTAAACCTTCATATCTTTATAACCGTTTGAGCTAGCTTTATAAAATTTGGGCTTCTAGTGGTCCTTATGCATATAAATAAACACATATGGTTTAATGTCTTTACGTTAAATGGGCTTTGAGTTATGGAGGGATTAAAAGTGGCACCAAGTGGTTCATGTAATATTACACTCGCGCTGTAGATAGATACTTGTTTTGCTTGAACTTGGCTTGACACGCTGCCGCGTATCTATATATGGCCGCGAAACGTAATTTCTTGGATATTTTATATGAAAATGTTGCCTTTATGAAGTACTTTCTTTTAATTCAGTTTAAATTATATTCTATTCTTTCCTATTCTTTAAAGAAAAGTACACAAGATAATCATAATCATTTTTTTCCTAAATACGCAAAGTTTTTAAAATATGGTCGTTCTCAGTTCTCACTGGATATCCAACCTGGATTTACCCTGTACCCAACGTTTTGCCATCTATTGCACGTGGCATCTTCATGCATATTTACTCTGGAAATTGGAAAACTGAATTCGCAGAGTAAAAATTCCTGAAGATGCCTCGTGCCATCGATGACGAAACGTCGGTAAACGATTACAATTTAACGCGGTCCAAACCCATGAACCAAGATTTCTCAGTTGATTAAGGCCGTGAAAGCTTCCGTTTTGTGTTAACTTAACTTTGCTTTAATCATAAAAGCTGATGTAAATTATGTTAATATACAAGGTTTTTACTATCTGCGGTAAAAAATATAAGGCTTATTTATGACCTAAATTTAAAAAAAAAATTATATAAACAACAAACTTTTCGTTTTCAAGATAAAGGGTATTAAACTATTAACAAAACTTTATAAAATTTTAGAAACACACGCGATGCCCTAAGCAATTGCTTAGGCATCGGGTTGTAAGGGTACCAAAAAATAGAAAAGAAAAAAAAGTAGAAACGCTTCTTTTTGTATAATACATATCAGTTTGGGGTTTTACAAAAGGGATTTTTTTATATTTTTGCTCTTCAAAAACATTTTGCGTACTGCATTTTGGTCCTCAAAAATCCTGGCTAGGGAGCATCATACAAGTCAATTGCTTAGGGCATCAGGAAGTCTTAATCCGGCACCGAATTTGTTACACTAGATATAAACGATGTGTAAATCGGTATTTGCTACTGTTGTTACGTAACTGCTAATAAAAAAATTATAACACTAATTTAAAAAAAAAAAATACTTTATGCGAAAATGTAAATAAATATTTGAAAATATTTCCGCATTTCTTTAAAATTTACTGACATTTAAGAATCTTTAGTACTTTAATTTGTGTTTCTTGTAAAAAGATTTGCTTATCTATCGTATTTATACGCAAGAGAAATTGTTAGGACAAAGTTTCTCTTGAAAGGTTGGTCTTTCCTTGCATTAAAGTTCTTGCCATAAAAAGTTGTAAATTAGCTTACTATCTGCTTCCTATATTTAAACAACAAGATTAAATTTAAAACTATACCGGATGTCTACACATCTATTACGCAAGGCCTAAGTCCTAGCCTAAAAAGCATATCAAAATGAGACTTATAGTCCATTTCTTATTCTGTGATAGCAGAAAATGTGTGAATAATTACATTAAAAAACTCGATTTTAAGAAAGAAATGTAAAAGTAATTAATTAATTAAATGAAATCTAGTATTTATTAAATTGTTATACGGCATTTGTTTTATAGGCATTTACGAATTAACCCGGACGGGGCAAGAAAAAATGGTGCTTTAAGACACCTATATACCTACATACTTAATATATCGCTCGTTGTTTAGATCGTATGTATTTACCCATTAACAGAAATAAAAAAGGTAGCATTTAAACACGTACATTTGAAAACGATTTTCTAAAAATATTCAACTAAACCATTGTTAAAATGTTTATGGCCCTATTGTAATGCATCATTTACAGAGTGTGTCGAACCAAATACCTAAAAACTCCCTGTTTATTGGTTTCTTTACATTGAAAAGAGTTTAGAGACTTGCCCTATAATAAAACCTTTTTTGAATTTATGATACCTTCTCCAGCTATCACTGAATAAGAAATGGACTTTAGTATAGGTAAATGGTATAAGACGAGGGAGTTTCCGCATATTTCTTAATTTTCGGTTACCTCCGGTTTAACCGGAAATAACTCTAATTTTGAATTTTTAAATGGAACACCTTGTATATTTTAACGTTATTGGACCCCTGAGACAGTTTTAAATAGTAATTTAATATTTTTAAAACTTTTTACACTTGATTTTTGAGAGTAATTTGTAATATTGCATCTCGATTGCCCTCGATAATGACTTACCCTTTATTTATGTCCTTATTTTAAATCCCCCAGTCATCTTAGTTAAATTTATATACCTTTATTTTGGTACAAAAAATACTCTCCTAAAAATCCCCTATGATATCATGTAAGGAACTCGAAATATGACAGGTTAAATGTCAAAAAATAAGTTATTTGCGAATATCTGGTTTCTTTTACTTTTAATCGTATATATATTTATTATTGAAGTTGTAAAACACAAAATTCTTCACAAATTTGATTTGTAGCATTTTATTTCTGACCAACGGATCCGATAATAGAGGGCGCAGAGTGTAAAGCACTTTACTGTATGTACATACCTTAGCACGCAACCAATCGTAATTTTTAGTCTAATATGTCTATAATCTTTTTACTTTAGTATTTGCTAAATATCACGATTAATTGCGTGCCAAGGTATGTACATACAGTAAGATGCAGCAAGCAGTGGCGCAACTAGCCACTGGTTTTTTTGGGAGGGGGAGCTTAAGTTCCTGTTTATAGAGTATTTTTGCCGACAAACACTAATATACTGTAAATGTTCAATAATGTTGGGGGAGCTATTCGCCGTCTCGGGGGCCTAAGCACTTCCTACTCCCCCGCTAATTGCGCCTATGAAAATAAGCGAGGCAAGAAATTTTAAATTTAAAAAAATTGCACTTGCCTGGTGCGCCCCCCGGGATTTCATCCAGGCGGCGCCCATGGACGGCTCCCAGCAACCATTTCATCTGTCAATTAAAAAAATGTAGTATATTATACGCATCACTATTATTTCCTTAAGTTTTAATTTTTTAATTGATCCGTTAGAAAAAATTAAAATGGTGGAACATTAAAGAATTGCACTGTATATCTTATGTTGTTTTTAGTTAATTGTATTAGTTGTGCTTTTTGTATTTTATGTAGAAGATATGCAAATAATGTAAACAATACAAAGAAATTTCATTTATAAAGTGGTAAAGTATGACCTCACTTTTCCCCTTACAAAACAGATAATTTACGTTGTCAAAAAACTCATTTTAAAAACAATCAAAGTGTTTAAAAACGAACTCTGATATCATATCCTTGATAATATGTAAATTAAATTTTGTGGTTAAACCAAAATATTATGTTTATTAGCCAAAAATTTCAGTTTTATTTGTTTTTTATTTAGTTGTGATTTGTGATATATTTACATAGACTGAAATTTCGTGTAAGTCGCATTATAGTAGGGGAGTCCACGATGCTAAATGGGGATTTACTCGTATGTTATAGAGACCTATTGGGTTGCAAAACTTAGATGATAAGAAATAAAAAAATGTTATATAATATATACCTTTTCATCGGTGGGGGAAGTGGCTATAGACTTTTAAATATATCAAAAAATATTATTATTATTTCGGCTTGAGGAAATCGTTCTGGTCGCATCGAATTATATATTTTTCGTTATCCCTAAATTATTTTCTTTAAAATAAAAAATTACGCCACGCTCGAAAATGTTAAACTAACATTTTTCTTTGTAGCTTTTGTTTCCTTTACGTCACTCTCAAATTATCAGATTAGTAGAATATACACTGTTTGGCATGTAATTGACTTACCCTATCTAGGAAGAATTTCTGATGGATATATTTTTGTTTTTTACGATCGGCACGGGGCTCTTATTTGGCAGAGGTACTTCACCGAGTACAAGGTATATTAATCTGCCGCTCTGTAGTAAATTGCGAATCTCCTCTTGGGCTGCCCTACCATTGGATGAGGGCTTATTTTTAAATAAAAGTAAAAGGATGCTGGCCTATACACCACACTGTTATTTTAGGCAATCTATATATTATTTATCTTAAAAAAAAAGGTAAAAAAATGTAACTGACGAGAGTAAAGACTGGTAATGACTAAGATTTTTGGAGACACTATTTTTTTATATTAAATGGGATCTCGACTAGTTTAGATCTCCTGAAACTGAATATTATTATTCGAACCTTGTGAAAATATTATGGTATACGGGAAAAAATAAAAATTATATTTGATTTATAACAATAAAGTACAATAAAAGGGAAATTTAATGCATATAAGAAGTTTACAAAACAAAATGTGCCCTACCTAGGATAAAAAGATTATTTTCACTTTTTTTTATGAATAACTCTGCGTATCTTACATAGTAGTACTTCGCATCCTTCATAGTTTTAGTAGTCTAATATTTTTAGACGTTTATCAAATTTAGATATAAATTAAAATTTGGGTATTTCAATTGAAAATATTTGATAATTTTTTTTTGCTTTCACCACTAAATTTGTTTCCAAAAATAAAAACGAAATTGTTCAAACAGATTTGTTCTATCTCTTTTAGTTTCCGCTATACCCTGCAAGGTCAACGAAAAGTCAGTTTTAATAGTTTCTAATAAAAACCAAAAAAAAAAAATGTGCCTCTCGTATTAGTCAATTTATTAGATTCCTAAAAATGCGTAAGATTCCCAAAATACACATAAATAACATTTCATGCATTCCTAGGAATTTGTATACATACATTAACTAAACAGCAATTGAAAATGTATTAAATTTGGCATTTAAACTATGCTAAAATTATTAATTTTGTAATTAAAGTAAAATATAATAGTCTAAAGAAGCATATTTAAATAACTTGTAAAATACGTTGTAATTACAAGTGGAATTTTTAGACTTTTTTTCATTTTATTAAAATTTCTTTTAAATTGCTTGTAAATTGTTAAGAAAAGATCGGATTATAGAAAAAATACATGGATCAGAATAATAAGACACTTACATTTCAAAAGTCTATCTCAAAAGTCAGTAAATAAAATACAACTTTAAGGGGTGTCCATGAATTACGTGAGGCATTTAGGAGGGGGAAGGGGTCGAGTTAAATTTCACTTAATCTTACTGTGGGGAAAGAGGGTGTCTGTGCAAATATCACGTAATTTTTCTTCTGCTAAAAATAGGAAAAAAATTACGAGATTTGGGCACGTCTTTTGGGTAGAGGATTTTTTTGCTCTCAAATTTTATTCGACAAACACAAAGACAATTTCGGCGTAAAAAAATGGTGCAAAAATCTGACGTAAAATTGAAAACATGCCTCACGAAATTAATGAACGCTTCCATTATTACAATGTTCACCCTATTATCATATTTAACACTCTCTGACTTTTGGTTATTCCAACATCCCAAAAAAATTATTTGTAGGTTATGATTTCTATCGAACAAAGAGGTAGGTAATAGCACTCCTGAAAGTGGGTTTTATTAGTCTTTACGGATGGAATCCATAATCCATATGTTGTCGTTGTTTATTTTTAATTTAGAAAAACATCTGATTCAAAAATTTACACTTCTTTTTAATTTATACGGAGTGTATTTACCAAATTGATATACATAAAAAGGAATAGCGGACAATACAAAACAATTATTTTATGAATTATGTTCTTCAGTACAGTGTTTACAATGGATCCGGCTGTATATGGTCATACTCACCATACCCTGTATACACAGGAAATCATCATGATTGTTTGCTTTACATAAATGGAAGACAAAGTGTAGAAATAAGCGATCTTACGGTTTACATTGAAATCAAAACATGTTTAAGTACACATGATGTAGGTTAAGGTTATTAAAAATCTTTTTAAACAACCAATGTTAACCTGGCCGACCACACCTATGTCATACACAAAGTAATGTCAAATAATTTACTTGTTATTAGGTGAAAATATTTTATAGAAGGGAAGCCCAAGATGCTAAATGTTTTTATACCAATATTGTGGAAGTGCATTAAAAATATATAGTTTGCCATCTTTAAAAGTCAGCTATAGTGAATTTAGAGTGATGTCATGTCAGTTTATTTTTCAGGTTACTCTGAGCAAGCCCTTTTATTTGATACCTATATTGTAGAAGTGCATAAAAAATAACTAGTCCGCCATATTGGATTTAGAGTAACGTCACTTATTTTTCCAGTTACTCTTAGCAATTCCTTTTATTTGATACTCATATTGTGGAGATACATTAAAAATAACCAATCCGACATCTTGAGTATTCCGCCATGTTGGATTTAGAATAGCAACACATTGGCGATTTTAACTACCGATGGGGGCGCTGCTAAACGTAAACAAAGTCAAAAGAAGGAGGTAATATGCAGGTATATAGCTAGCTTTGATCCTGTTATGGATTTCGGGTATTGAAACGGTTTAAAATACTGTTCAAGTTTCAATACAGCCGTAAAATTATATAGATTTATACGCATTAAGTGTGTTAAAACTCGATTTGTAGGTTTGTGTAGTGCCCTTGATGGTTTAACAGACTTTTTGTTACTGGTGGTTAGTGAAGACAGCACCTTGTAAATTTTTTTCGGAATGAGTGAAGAACTGTTTTTGACGGTAAGCTCAGTATTTTCATACCTCAATTGCACTCCCGATAGCAGGTGCACAGTGGAAGGAGAAGAAATTTTGAATTCCAACCATATTACTTTGACGTCTTTATTTTAGATGTTTATGGCTCTTTTGATACCATAATAAACGTTTTAATATAGGTGAAAAGAAAGACTTTTTGATAAGAATGATAGCAAAACACACAGCTATTTACGCACAAGGCTCAAAAACGCGTGTTAAACATAACGAAGTGAATAAATAATATTATATTTATATCCATTTCAATGGTTAAACATGTCCGATCACCTGTTTTCTTAGGTTGCGCCGTTGACCACCAGAGGCCTCATTGATCTTTAAAATCGCCAATAGCTCACCATGCATTAATAATTGTCATCCAAACTTAACATTTGTATCAAATGTCAGCTCAATTGACTGAAGATACTTGCTTCAAAATCGAGTTGCAAGATTCCACCCTACACATACATACATACATACATAAATACATCGTAAGTTTAATAAAAGCTTATAATAAAATGATCAATTTACCGATATGGGACAACCTTATTATCTTAAATGGAACATCATGTATATTTTTCTGTAGTCTTAAAATTCAATATTTTTGTTTTTGAAAAAATTTAACATAATTTATATATTTTTTTAAATAGTGAATATATTGATCTCTAAAAAATGACTGCATAGCAATTTAGAGTAGCATCTGATAATTAAAATTTGCTACATAGCTACAAGGTTACAGGAAAAAAATACAACAATTCTGTAGGTTATTCACAATATTAACAAAAGTTTTTAAAAAAGTAATCTAGCTTTACTGCGATTTTTATTTTGTGAATAACGTATAGCTTTAATGCAGTTGTTTTTTTGTAAACTTGTATGTAGCAAATTATTTCAAATAATACTTTTACACGCCATGGAGTCTAATTTTTATAGATCAATAAATTCATTATTTTTGAAATAACCATAGCTTATGTTACAATTTTTAAAGGCAAAAGATCAAATTTTATTATTTGAAAAAATATATATGGTGTTCCATTTAAAATAACAAAGTTCTCCTATACCGAAAATCCACTATTTTGTTTTTGTATTAACGAAAAGTTACAACCAAATGGCGATGATATAGCTTAATAAAAAAACAGTGGCATTTTGCGAAAACCGCATCTTGAGAGAGTCTAAGGAGTGGGGGCAATAGGGGCAGTGAATAATTTTTTTTTGGTTATTGTAAACACGCCTAATCCGCATTTTTTACTTACCTAACGCCCTTTTTTTATACTTTACGCCTTTTAGACTGCCCCCCAAATCACTTTCTGTGACGGCCTTGTTGCTAACTTTATTTGTTTTAAAGGTATTCGCAATCAAAATGGGTCAAAGCCAAAATATAGTCGCACACCCGTATTCAAATACCTATATATAACAGAATCTTTATAAAAAAAAATATAAAATATATTTTAGGTGGCCAAAACACTATACCTACAGGGTGATCAAACTTAAGTCGGCACTATTACTAACTTCTTTAATTTTGGAGATACGAAATCGGTTAAATTAGTAAAGTTGTAGTATTTTTTCGCTAATTAACGTGCTGCCAACAGAAAAATAATTGAACATCGGGGTTTTGATTTGTTGCAAAAACATTACTTTTTAAATGGAAAACCCTCTGTATTTTATCACCATTTAAACGACTTGTCAAAGACCTTTTAAAAAGTTCACATGTAATATATCAAATTTTAATAGTTTCGGACATATGACCTTCCTCTGGCATTTGATCGTAAACTAGCATTTAAAAAAAACACCCCATATCTTGCATCACCATTAAAAAGATATATTAAACAGTTATAAGAAAATAACACATTTAATATGTCTCCTATAGTTTTGGAAATATGGCCCATGAGATCCTAAAATTATGTTAATTTTTTTGTATCCAGAGCTCCAAACCATAAGCACCAAGTGTAGTCGCGTAGATAAAATGGACATTAAATCTACTATTTTTTAGACTTAGATGGTCACATTTCCATAACTAGGTATAGGAGATAGATATATATCAAATGTGGTATTTTCTTAAAGCTCTTTAAAATATTTATTTAATGATGATGCTAGTTACAGAGTGTTTTATTTAAACAATGTCAATTTATCAGCCTCGGCTGGTGATGGCCTATTTGGTGGGACAACCCGCACCATTGTTAAAAAATACGAATATATATATATATATATATTCAATTGCTGGTTATTACAGTCTATAAAATCATTTTAAACCGTAATTTGTTTTACTATTTAACATATAATCACTAAAAATGGATTAATTACTTATAATAAGAGGCCCAAATAAAATCTTAAACATTAGTTTTTACCTTTGGTTCGGGTTGACCCACCAAGTTGGCCATCACCAGCCGCTGCTGTAATTTACTCCCAAATGCCTGAGGATGGTCATACTTTCGAAACTTAAAAAACTCTGATATATCATAATGTGGACTTTTTTAAAGCTTTTTGATAGATCTTTGAAATGGTAATATAATATACCATTCCATAATAACATTTTTTGCAATAAATCTAAAACCCACTGTTCAATTGTTTTTCTGTTGACAGCACGTTAATGAGCAAAAAATTATTGCAATTTCACTAATTTAACTGACTTTGTATCTCCAATAATAAAAAAGTTAGCAATAGTGCCGTCTTAAGTTTGATCACCCTCTATTAACAATTAGTAATAACGAAATAAATTATTATAAAATTTATATTCAAATTACTACTAATTAGCCTGCAATCTTCACCAAGTATAGTAAATAACAACACATAATCCATTATCGCATTATCTTTAAATGTCACCAACTTACCGATAACTAAAAAGTATCCCAAAACAACAATAATTATTTGCACTAAACTTGTCCTGAAGAGCATTTTTAAAAAACGGGAAAAAACAAAATTAAATAGAAATTAAAAAATGACAGCTAAAGCACGTGCGTAAAACGCGTTTACTTAAAAAAACACGGCAGAATCACGGATGTGTGAAAGTACCGTAGTCACCTTAGTTCCTTCGCATCTTGTATAATACTGATGTGCGATTTTCAGGAACGTTCAGTAGAAGCGGTACGCTGTTATTGCTTTAGAGAAGGGATTCTTTGATTGTCTAATTATTATTATTATTATTATTACATACTATAACATGTAAGAAATGCACGTTATTTAAGACGCTTTGTGCATAGTTAGCAACTTAAAGCAGGGCGCGCGAAATCACGGAAAAGTAAATAGACAGTTTCGATAAAATTATTTTTAAATGCAGATATGGACACATTCATTGGCCCTTTACCATTCCCAAGGGCCTAAAAAGAAACACTTTGTTAAAGAAATTTTTATTTCGGAATTTGCGAAAAAAGTTATTTTGGTTAGACCCACACCCAGAGAAAGAAAATATAAGTTTTAAAAGGGAATTCTTTATTTGTATTTTCTTCTTGAATTATATAAAATTTTATCGACGTTAAAAGTTTACCTTTCCGCACGCATTTTAGTTCTGAAAGACTCACTTTTCCGCAATAGTTCGAAAAAGTACTTTTTCCGCACCACTTTACCGCACTAGTGCGGAAAAGTACAAAAATATCGAACCATATATTAGCGAGTCGCAATGAAGAATTTTCATGAGCTTTTAAAAGAAAATTATTAGGGCTGGCAATCGAAACCGGTTTTTCGGTTAACCGGTTTTCGGTTAACTGCGGTTTTGGCCAAAACCGAAAACCGGTATTCGAATACCGGTTAACCGGTTTTAAGAAACCGCTTTTCGAATATCGGTTAACCGGTTTCAAAAAGCGGTTTTTAAATACCGGTTTTTCGGATAATCGGTTTTCGAATACCGGTTTTTGGATAATCGGACCAAAATCGAAAAGCGGTTTTTCGAATATTAATTAATAGGTTTTTGGTTGATTGCGGTTTATATCTAAGAAAAATTTTGTAAAATCGGAAATTGGTTGACAAATTATACAGGGTGGTTCATTTAAATTTAGACAGGCAAATAACCAGAACACGGCGCATGGGCAAATCCGTAATCAACGCAAAAACGATTAATAGAGAATAGTTACTTTCCGATTTTCTGTTAACTGTGGTTTAGAAAAGCCTTTTTCGGTTTTGAGAACTGTTTTTGGTTTTCGGTTTTAAAGAACGTTTTAGGTTTTCGGTTTTAAAAACCGATTTCGGTGTATCGGTTTTGAAAACCGTTTTCGGTTTTTCGGTTTTAAAAACCGGTTTCGGTTTTTCGGTTTTAAAAACCGGTTTTTAATACCGGTTTTTAAATATTCGGTTAACCGATTTTAATCGAAACCGGTTTTTTTAAAGACCGGTTAACCGGTTTTGTTTTTTTCCGGTTTTTGCCAGCCCTAAAAAATATGCCTTGGCCAAACCAACTCAAGAGGTAAAAAACACATTTCGCGTCAGACACCACAACCAAAAAGTCCTTCAATCCGCTTTAGACCTGCAAAATGCCACAAACTGTACATTTACCACCAATTATAATAAGTACAAGTAGGGTTAGTTTAGTTAGCATTGTGTGAGAATTAAAAAAACAATTTTGTTTTTAGATTTTCTTTACGCTCGTAGAAAAATAGCGTTTCTAACAAGTGCCGAAACCGCCTTTTCCGCACTTGACTGCTTAACCGAATCCCGCTACGCGTCGTTTGGTCAACTACAGTCACATACGGAAAAGTGGCACTTTCAGCACTAGTTAGGAAATATACTTACTATTTTATATGCTTTTAACTATAAGAAAAAAGCAGATATATTTGCCGAAAAAATGACAGATAGAGCATTCCCTTTTAAAACTTAAATTTTTCCTTAGGAGGGAAAACAAACTAAAAAATCACCTTTTTTGCAAACTTCAAATTATTTCTTTTTTATGAAAGTATCTCTCATGAGGTGAATTCAGCCAATAGTATCTAGTATACAGAGTGTTTTTGAACACGGTTGCCAAACTGCAGTGGTAAAATTATCCTAAATAAAATTTATTGTTCTCAAGATACAGGGTGTTAAACTTAATTAAGGGGTAATTTATCACTAACCTTATTACATTTTATAAGTCTAGTGACGTCTCGAGCAACATCTGAAGAAATACTTATAAGAAAAAACGTAAGCCACTGGCTGTTTAAATATTTCTGTAAAATTTTTGTGCTATTTTAGATTAAGCAAATGAAAATACAGTTTTCATGTTTTTTAACTTTTTTCGTATCTTGATTAGTTTAGGAGAAAAAAATAAATCCTCTTAATTGCATATTTTTAGACCATAAAAGAAGCAGTGCAAGAACTTGTTCTTTTAAAAATTAGGCCCTTTTGTTGATCTTAAAATTTTGATAGGAACGAAAATAGCAATGCTGAAATAAGAAATTCAGTGTTCTTTGGAAAGTAGGGACTTTTTTGGCCCCTAAGTCATTCTGAAACGGGGCCCGGCCAAGGCACGCTACGCCGCTGGTCAGATTGCTTTTCTTCGAGAATGTTTCTTTTAATACCTCCAAAGAGCAAGTGAAGAAGCTCGTACCTTCTCTGGTGGACTTCAATTATTGCCATTGGCAACTGCTTTAAAGTATTAGAAATACATAACCCGTTCGTTGTACTTTTCCATCAAATGTGAGTGGTTTCATAACAGCTAATTAAGTACCACATTCTGAAACGATATCATTATTAGCTTTTCTTTTATCTTGTACTCCTTGTTGAATTTTACTCTAAAGTTGATAAAGTTTGTCTTCAACCGACTGCGACTGTTGTATTTCTTCTTTAACATAACTTTATAAGTTTTAAAACAAGAAAAAAGAAGTTGAGGAAGACAATAATTTTACAAAATACCAGTGATTTACCACATGAAAAAACTCTTTGGTAATATTCTTACGCACGCACCTAAATAAACTAAAAACTTATATGTTTTTACTGGTACTAGGGCACTATTAAAATTAACTCTGGCTTAAATTTTGTCGCATTATCTTCTTGTGTTAAAAAGTTATTGCACACCAGTTAGTCCTAGGCATTCCTGGTTTTTATAAGTAAATGAGGCCTAATGTAGGCCTAGGTCTGCATTACAGAACTAGAAGATGGAAGAAAACTAGTATACTCTATTTTTAATAACGAAGACACCCTAAGCCAAAATAAATAATTTCATTTCCCATATGATGTGATCACAAAATCTGGAGAGTAAAAATATCGATTTGCTGCTATTTGTTTAATATTAATAATTAAAATTCTTATAATGAGGAAAACTATTATCAATTTGGGTAATTGTCTAGAATGTTGCGGCAACTCCGATTTTGACAAAATTTGGTATACAGGGGTTCAGTGGAGCCATGATCACGAATCTGAAAGTTTTTTTTTTTTTGAAAACGTTTCGTTCCCGAGATATCCATCATCAAAGTTGAAAATCAAACTAACTCAATTTTCACATGAATTCCCTTCTTTTGCACACAATTCTTTATTCTACACTAAAGTGGCCAACAATATTTGTATTTCACCTTTTAAAACCTTATTTTTCTACGTATTTTACTTTTTGTTGAAATAAACTTAACAATAGAGACATTTTGCACCTCTTAAAATAACAAACGTTTTTGGCTTCCTTATGGTTATCGTTATTAAACATAACGATTACGGCAGCAGTTTAAGACAGAGATTTTGCAGCCTCTTTTAAGAAATTTATCTTGCGTCTGCGCTTTCGACACATAACCTTATTTTTTGCCTGTGGTTCACCGATTTTAAAATTAACGAAAAATTTTTATTCTTCATAAGATATAAATTGATATTTAAATATATGCACACTTCTGTTGATTTCGTTTTTAAAGTAGATGCAAACAATACATTATAAGCAAAACACAAAAAGTAAGGTTAAGTCTGGTAGTAGAATAAAAAGCAAGTGTGCCAGATTGTAACATCTAAATTAATTACTGATTTAGAATATCCGTAAAAGTGCAAGTCCGTTTGAATTGATTTTTATTACTGCTATAGATTTTTCGCTAATTAGAGCTTTTGTATAAATGATATTTTAATTAATACGGCAATAAAATTTTAACCTTTTAAATAATTGATATTAAAATTTCTACAATCCAGCAACCACGCAGTTTAACAATAACGATAACGATAACGATAAGCTCTTCGGTATTCATCCGTAATTAAAGGAGTCCGGTATGGTTAATAACGATAACGGATCATGTTTGCGTTAATGCGCAGTCTCAGAATAACGTTAACCACAACGGAATTGCAAAATAAGGGGTGCAAAATGTCTCTAATAATAAATTGACTTTCAATTGTCACAACTTATGGCGAATACGCGGAAACAGTTAAATGCATGGCTTGATGTGTTTTTAAAGGGAACCTTCGCAATTTATTTAATAAAAGGTGTATAATACATAGAAAAACGGGGTTTTAAAAGGAAAAAATCAAATATTGTGCACCACTTTAACTTTAAATCAGAATATAGTGATAATTGAGTTAGTTTGTTTTTCAACTTTGATGATGGGTATCTCGAAAACAAAACATTTCCAAAAAAACTTTCTAGACAATTTAACCAAATTATTTCGGTAATTTTCTAGAAACCTGCGGCCCGATTTTGACAAAATTGGTATACGGAGATTTTCTGGGGCGCTGATCACGAATCTGAAAGAGTTTTTTGGCGAAAACGTTTCGTTCTCGAGATATCCATCGTCAAAGTTAAATTTTAAACTAATCCGATTTTCACTGTATTCCTCCTTCTTTTGCACACAATTCTTCATTTAAAGCTAAAGTGGCATACAATATTTGATTTTCACCTTTAAAACCCCGTTTTTACGTATTTTACATTATTTTTGCATTAAATTGCATAGCTGCACTTTCAAACATTTTCAGCCGCAGCAAGCTATGACGTCACCGTGTAAACATGGCTGCCGCATTTTTAAACTGAACTTTCGCAATTTTATTAATAAAAGATGTAAACGACATAGAAAAATGTGATTTTAAAAGGTGAATTTAAAATATTGTATGCCACTTTAGCTTTAAATCATGAATTGTGCACAAAAGAAAGAGAAATACAGTGAAAATAGGATTAGTTTAAAATTTAACTTTGATGACGGATATCTTGAAAACGAAACGTTTCCGCCAAAAAAAATCAAATTCGTGATCAGCGCCCCAAGAAACTCCCGTATACGAAATTTCATCAAAATCGGAGTTGCCGCAGATTTCTAGAAAGTTACCATTATTTCAATCATCAGCTTGTATTTATTGATCTTTTTTTTATTTACTGAAGAACAAACGATTTTACTAGTTCATAAGCTTGCGAAATGCGATTTGCGAATCGCGAAACGTGTTTTGATTGGTCAATTTCTAACGACTTTCGAATGTTTTGTTACAAATGGACCAATCAGAACACTATTCGCAATTCGCAAATCGCATTTCGCAAGCTTATGAACTAGGCTTAAAAAGTCGTTACAAATTAACCAATCAGAACACGATTCGCAAAATCGCATTTCGCAAGCTTATGAACTAGGCTTTAGATTCCAAATTGTGAGCAAGTGTTCCTATTTATATCGATACAAGCAGCTAGTAAAAATATCGATTATCAACACATCACTATGTTGGTTGAATTTGTTTAATTTGCTGTCGAATATCAAAACCGGTAATTTTTTAGTGCGTCTTTTAGGATGTTCGTTTGCTTACAAGGCTGTTTTTACTAAAGGACGCTTCCAAAAAACTTGGAAAACAATATAAAAAGTCTATTTAGATAATGTGGCCACGCGGGCGTCACTCCCAGGTTCAATACCTGGGGTTGGCCGAGGGGTAAGCAGACCAAACCCTACTGTAGATTATCCTCTTACTTTGGGTTTTAACCTATGCCCACAACCCCAGCAAGGAGCCATGAGGGGCCATCAGAACTTAAATTACAATAACAGAGACGCGAAGAGAGACAGAATAAGGCCTCGTCATCAGGGATACTCATATTACAGTGATGAGTCCCTAAATTCCAACTATTCTGGTAACACTGCGGGTTTAAGGGGAGGGCATCTTCAAGGCGGCAGTGGAATAACTAATGCCGCCATGAGGAATTTACCATCTAAGCCACCGATAAACGATAAAAGAAATAATAATAATAGAGGAAAAGATCGAGTGCCCAGTAATGCTGAGGGTATTAAGTCTGAAAAAAGAGAAAGGGTTAATCAGCAGTCCAAAGAAAACCAATCTCGAAACAGACCAAGGCAGGAGAGTGAAGGAGCAACCCAACATAGGATGTATTTTTGCCCCAAATGTGGGGAGAACTATACTTTTAGACGTAAGTATTTGACAAACTTGATGGTATATAAGATAAAATATGTTAATATTGCTTTATAAGCAATATTTGAATTTGCAGTTGCATTTTAATGAAATTTGATATGGGGCATTTCTTGGGGGCGCTGATTTGTGGCCACCCATAAATTATGTCACACGTTAATGGGGGGAGTTATCATTCCTAACGTGACATAGAGTGACAAGGGGCTGGGGGAATCAAAGCTTACAACATTATTTTTAAATACATGCATAAATTTAAAAATGTGTGACGTAACAGGGAGGAGAAAAGGTATTTAAAAGTTCTAAAAATTAGTGTGATTTAATTTATGGATGGCACCTCACAAATCTGAAAGATTTTTTGTCGGACATGTTTCATTTTCATGACATACAGACTGACCACGAATGGGGTTTACAAGAGAACAAATGGACCAAAAATTTAATTTTTCAAAAAAAATGAATTTCTTATAAAAGTTTCTCTTGTAAAAAAACATGATTCAAGAAGACAACTTTATTTAAAGGGGGAGTAGGTTATAATTTTTTTTTATTTTTTAAAAAACTCTCCCAAGGTTGCACTAAGTGCTCTCGAGAGCTGGTTCTCCACAAACAATCTCCTGCTAAATGTTGAAAAAACAAAATTCATTAAATTTAACTACCAAATGAACCCAACGGAAACTATCTTTCAAAATGGAGAAAAATCACTAAAAACGGTTCTCTCAGCTACATTTTTGGGAATTGAGGTGGATCATAGATTGGACTGGAGACATCACACCGACGCTTTGGCTGGTAAGATTGCAGGGTACTGTTATGCACTAAAAGTTCTCTCGTTAAACATAAACACTGATACTGCTATTATGGCATATCATGCATATGTACATTCACGGTTGCGATATGGCATTATTTTCTGGGCCGGGGTGCGGAGGCAAGCAGAATCTTTTGCTTCAGAAAAGGTGTATAAGGAGTATTTTCAGCCTAAAATCTGTTGAAACCTGCAAACCAAAATTTATTAAATCAAAAATTCTTACCCTTGTTTGTACTTATATATATGAAGCAGTCACCTTTGTAAAAGAGAATAAGGGTTTATTGGGGGACTGCGAAAGAGCTCACAACCACTACACCCGACATAAGGGAAATCTTAAGGGCATGAAGTGTAACCTGTCCTACATAGAAAAGAATGTTCATTCGTCAATAATAAAAATTTACAACAAGATCCCTGTAAATATCAGAAACGAAAATGTAAAATTTTTAAAAAACATTTGAAAGGGCTACTGATTTTGAAGGCTTATTACACGGTGGATGAGTTTCTGAAAGACAATATAGAGCCGCAGGATTTTGTCTGTAAATATTAAACCTATGTTTTTATAATAATTTTTAACCTATGTTTTTATAATAATTTTTAATATGTGTTTATTACTATAAACTAATGCCTTATTTTAGTATTTTAGTATTATAGCATTATCTTTGTGCTGGATCTGCTATTTTAATGTGTAATTTTTAAATTATATTTTAATGTGTGACGATGCTCTTTGTTGTCAGCTCAATCTTTGTTTTTTAATATTTTTTATTTTTTGTACATTATACCTCCTAGTTTTTAAGTATATAAAGCAAAAAATAATGCAAAATAAGCAGTGGCGCAACTATCCACTGGTTTTTTGGGAGGGAGGGGGGCTTAAGTTCCTGTTTATAGGATATATTTGCCGAAAAACACTAATATACTTTAAATGTTCAAAAATTTTGGAGCAGCTATTCGCCGTCTCGGGGGCCTAAGCACCCCCTACCCACCCCCGCTAATTGCGCCGCCTGTGCCCCCCAGGATTTCCTTCAGGCGGCGCCCATGATTGTAGCCTTGATTAAATCACATAAGTTTAAGCATTTTTTGAACTTGTGTTATGATAAGAAAATTAAATTTTAGGTGTAAAAGTCTATTTTCCATAGATTTATTTACTTTTCCCTGACTCTTTAGATTCTATTTGAAATTAGTTCTGTTTTCGGCCATTAACTTTTTATGTTTTTTTGTAGAAACACAAAATAAGTATATAGGCAAAATTCCCCTTGTTCTTCACTGCAGCCATACTCTGTGTCAAGAATGTGCATATCAAAATTTGAAGAACTACAAAGTTAACTGTCCAACTTGTCAAACTGACTCAGTCTTAACTCAGGTTAGTGATATTTTTTGAAAGCAGACTAAAATTATTTTTCGAATTTTATACGAAATCGACGTGATATTTTTATATTTCGACACCAAATTGTGTTTGTACCTGGGGTAATCGCAGGGTTAAATTATGTTGGAAGACATTTTCACACGTAAGTCAAAGTCAAAAATCTCTTTATTCAATAAAAAATTGCAAATACAAAGTTGAATGAATGGCGTCAATGGGTAGGGATTTAAATCCTTTAATTAATACAAAATAACTTAGCCTAAGAATATTTTTATAAAAGTAATTCACAAAACTAAGCCTAAACTTGTTTTATTCTAATCCTAGTTCCTACATTCCTAAAAGAAGCTGTTTTAAAAAAATAATTTAGTTAAAACCTTTTTACATAAAAAGTTTTAAAAAAATGTGAAGAGACAAAACATAAAGATCAACAAACATTCTGAAAAGTAAAAAAATTGACAAGATCATGCATAAAAAAGACAAAAATACATTTAGTTACATAAGAGGAGTAAAAAATTTGGAAAAAAACACACTCATTTAAAAAGTTTAAAAACTCATTTTGATTATATGGTTCTATTTGAACCAAAAGATTGAAAATCTTTGCTTTAAAAAATTTAAAATCAGTCGCTGACTTTATCTCACTTGGTAACTTGTTAAAGAATTTAATGGCTGAATTAAATGATGAAAAAAGCAGGTAGGCGAGCTCTAGGAAGGAACGGAACGACAGGGTAATAATAAAAATATACAAAATAATAATAAATGCACGAATATTATTATGTTGTATTAGTATTGGTTAGGAGTTCTGTATAAGTAATGGATCTTTTTAAATAAAATTCAATGTGCCAGAAGCTAGGGTCAGGTTGGTTTGGTCAGCAACGCCTTTTTTTAAATTGTGTCTATTCATAAATATATTATTTAAAAAAAAATGCGTTTCAGTGCTTAATTTTATCGTTGCCGATGATGCATCGGCCGCACAAAATTTTTAAATTTTACCATTTAATAATAACATAATATAAGCACTTTAGTGGAATGTTTGCCTATTTGTGCTATCTATGTCTATTAAAATAAATAAATTCATTATTAATTTTGGTATTTTATTTCGACTCTTCGACCATAGGCCATATTTATTTGGTGTCGATTAGTCCTGTAAGATAAAAACGGTCCTTTGGGTCAGGTGTCGAAAAATAAAATTTTAGTCACTACCTGCTTTGTTTCGAATTGTCTTTCGCCCGTAAATTCGATTGATGATTTTACCACAAAATTCCGAAACTTGTTTGTTTATAGATTTCGACCACAAACTTACAAAAATCCCGTGTTTTTCTGACTCACATCATTCTTTATATTTTTTTATTCGAGTCGAAGTCGAAGTAGGCCAGGATAATCGGACTTCCCGGACATGGTCGCGGTTTAAAATCTATTCGTCGGGTTATGATGCAGAAGTTATATTCGAAAAGCTGATGAATTTTTACGTCAATTCAATATTCAAATTACATCCGTTACCCCAGGGCGTTACCAAAAAAATTCCGAACATGGATGAGGTGTACGAGAGGACAAATAAATAAAAAGTTAAAATTTTCCAGAAAAAGTTATTTTTTTATTTAATTTAAAATTTCAAAATTCTTAATATTTTTGTGCAATCAGCGGTTGTTGAGATATTTATGATTAAAATAAAGACAAAAATATTATTTTTCATTGAAAGTTCAATATTTCAGCAGTAGTAGTATCGAACTTTAAAAAAAAAAACAAATTAACTCTGAATAAACAAGTTATCCGATCCAAATAATGGTTAAGTTGGATTTTTTTTCCAAGTTTGTAGACAAAAAAAAATCAATAAAGAGTTCTTCTTCTTGATATTCAATAGGATTACGCGCTACACGTTGCCTAATTTGGTTTTTTTATCGTAAGGTCTTAAAGCTAGAAACTTCAGGCTTTAAAATGTTTTTTTATTATTTTAGTTCAGTACGACAATTTTTAAGCAAAATACAGCCACTTGAAAAACCTTAAAAATTTGGATTTTTTCTTTGTATCTTTTAACTTTTTCAACTGGTGTATATCGTGATATACAGGGTGGTCCCTAAGTAGTAATGGGCCAAAATTCAACTGAAGAATTGCGACGTAAAAATATTAATGCTTTTACACAAAAAATTTATACTTAACTTACTGTAAAAATCGCTCTGAGCAACCGTTTTCTAAATATTTGCCATTAAGTTATTAAGTGCAACCTAAAAATGCCTCTAAAAACAGCATATTAGGCGGTCCCTAGACCTGCAATCACATTGTACAATATATTTTATTGTGCAATAAGATTGAATGAAAATCCAAACGCACAATAATACAAACTGTGCAATGTTTTTGTGTTCAGTCAGATAATAGTTTGATTTGATAGTATCGGAGTTGGGTCTTATTCGAATACTCGGTATTCTGAATAATATTCAGAATACATTTTGCCGGTATTTGAATACTATTCGTGTGTTTGGTATTCAGTATTCGGCAGAATACTTTCTTGGTTAGTATTTGGGATTCTGTATTCAGATACTTTTAAAGTATTCGACGAATACTTTTTTGATTATTCGAATACCGGCATTCCGAGTATTCGAATACCGGAATGTGTAAGTAGTATTCAAATACCAAAATTGTCACGAGTAGAGTACCAAAAGGAAAAGTAGGAATTTTTTTTTTTGTTCTTCAAATTTTATCATCGTTTTTTTTCTTTTTCTAGTATTTGAATACCGATTCCGGGTGTTCGTGAATACCGAGTATTCTAATATTTTTATTCTTCCAAGTATTCAAATATTCGGTATTCGAATACTTTCTTTTTCTGGTATTCGTATTTGTATTCAAATTTGGATTTTCAGTATTCGACCGAACTCTGGAATAACATGGAAAAATATTGTGCAATCAAAATTAAAGCTCACTGTCTGCTATATATAATGCACTTCTAGCAAACGTTTTGCAAAGAAGGGCTGTTAAGAATAGTCGCAGGCCTGGGATATAGGGATGACTGCAAAGAGGCCTTTAAACTCAATAACATATTAACAATTCCATCGCTTTTCATACTAGAAACTATAATGCTATGTTAAAACGAATATCGCTAGGTATAAAAGTCATGACTCAGTACATAACCACGACACTAGAAATAAAACAAAATTTGGTATTAAATTGTAGGAGGTTGAAATGTTGCCAGAATGGTCCTAATCATCTAGGTATTCATTTTTACAATAAAGTGCCCGAAATTATAAAACAACTACTCAACTATAGTATTCAGGAATAAAGTAAAATCTTTCCTTATCAGTGGTGCATTTTACTCAGTAAATGAATTTTTAAATTGTATATGGTAGCCATATTATGTTTTTAATATTGTATTTCTTTATGTATAAATGTTTTTTTTTTTTATTATTTTTATTTGTGTTTATAGTGTTTTTGCCAGTAAAGTATGTGTTATTAATTTAGATTTAGAAGATTTTTAATTAACAAAACATTTTTTATACCCCATGACTTGTGTAAGTACTATATGTATGTTAACATCAATAAATGATTTTGACTTTTTTGATTTTGAAACTTTAAAAATTAACTTCATATCATAGATTTAAAAACGACGAAAAGAGTGCTATTATGATGTTAAATAATATTTTTCCATAATTCTTTAGTATTTTTATGTTTTAAATATAATATTTTAAAAAGTTTGCACATGTACTTTAGTGATTTTTACTATTTTAGTAGTCTAAATTTTTTCAATATTTGTATTTTTAATTTGTTTACCGACGTTGTCATATCTGTAAGATTTTTAGACATAAAGGTAAATAAATAATGTCAAAAAACACTAGATACCAAGGTTTATTACAATATTCAAAAAGTATTAAATATTATCGAAATAATTTGAAAATATTTTTGAGCTTTGACAACCTGTATCTCAGTTAATATCAACTTTTGTACTGAGGTAAGCAATATTTTAACGTCACAATTCTCCGGTTAAATTTTGGCCCATTACTTGGGGACCACCCTGTATATCTGCAAACCCTGGACAATCGGTTTGTTAACTTAATAAGAGACTTCTATACTTTTCAATAGACTGCTAATTGAAATTACAGAACAAATAAGAACCATTTCTACAGTATCAATGGTATTGAGATAACTCAATTATCTCTTTTTTGCTTTTCTATCATTGTTCTATGATACCTTTCTCTGTATTGGGATAATTAGTTATCTTTTAAACATTATATTAAAGGAAATATATAAATTTATGTTTTTTTAAATGATGCCTTTATCATATAAAAAACTCGCCAATATGCATTTGATTGATTTATAATTGTTTTGTTTTAAAGTAGTCAATAATTTTCTTGTATATTTACAGGAAGAAACCCCTGTTTGCCAATCAGATATGCAATATGTCTTTCCCCCAATTTTTACATTTTTTGGATATATATCATATTACAGGCCTTATGGCAGCTATTTAAATAATTTAGATAACATAAAGCTTGTATCTACCTCAAAGAAACAACGGCCATCATTACCAGATCCTTCAGGTAAGAATTTTAAAAATAATAATGTAGGTGGGTTTTATTAAGGCGGTATCAGACGGTTCATTTGAGTGAATGTTCACTCAAGTGCATATTCATTTATATTTCATTTCGCGTTCACACAACACAACCAAAGTTACTTAACAATGAAGGTTGACTAGTTATTTTCCTAAAAGATGCCGTTTAACGAGGTTGTGCGCCTTGGAATTTGTATGATATATATGATCATTTGATTAAGGTATTAACAAAACAGAAGTAAAGCAAAAGACGTCGTTGCTGGTGGGTGCGACCATGGATTTCAAGAAGAAAAGTCCTCAGAGCTTCAAACCTGTTACTAAGAGAACTAGCGGAAGAAGATCCCGAATCATATCGCAATCATCTTTAAATCTAACTATCAATATTATGATTCCAAAGACACTAAGTAGTAGTTCCTAAGATGCTCCAAAAGGAGCAACGTGTTGTCACATGTATTGTTGTATCATTCAACTTAAAAATCATCTTGATATAGCTACTGTACACCTAACTTAACCCTACAAGAGGTGCGACGGAATTAGAGATCCCCAGTAAACATTCATTTCATGTCTTTACTTTGGCCACTATAAATTGATAATAAATACCTCGTAAGTAACTCCGATTACTGTAGTCTTAAACCAGTAAAATACATTTTTTATTGTAGTAACTAGGGTTACTGACTTCTTGATCCAATGAAATACATTTTTTGTTCAGGTTTGTTTCTCAGTTTACAGTGAACAGAGTATAGACGTGTCATTTTCCATTTATTCCGATAGCGAGTGAATAATGCCAAATGCCGATATCCTGTACTGGTGGATTGGTTCACTCTGTGTTCAAATGTTTCACTTCAAGTGAAAGATGCAGAATGAAAAAGAGAAGTGAACGAAAAGTGAATCGTCTGATACCGCCTTTACACTTACAATTCATCTTTTATTTAATTCTTAAATCAGTTAAATAAATATGCTTAGAATTTATACGGATTGTGCCCTTAAAAATATAAAATGTCAGCTGGTTGGCTGTTGAGGGGGATACAGTCTGACAAGTGTACAATATTCGATTGTTATTATTATTTTATAAAAAATGAACAAAGATCCTATACATTAAATGTAGTGCCTTCTTTTTTTATATTGTTCAATAGATTCGACAAATTTATAATATGTTAAAAAAACATAAAATCATTATTTTTTTTAGTTAGAAATTATCCAAAAGTTAGATGTAGCTTATCGCAATTATTGAAGGGTTTTTTTTCAAAAACAGCCAATGTCAAGTTTTCAATAAGGTCAAAACATTAAAAACAAATCTTTATTAGACCTTATATGGCTAAATCTATATATTTTTCTGTTATATGTTCATAAATATAGCTGTATTTTGAACATTTATAGATATATTTAAAGGTTCTATAAGCCTTAGTTTTTTTGTAAATTAAAAGAAGAAAACTTGTCAATGGCACTATGGTAGAAATGATATTGGTTGTTTTTGCAAAAAAAAAAACTTATATTAGTTCTTTAGCCGCGTCCAGACTTGCAACAATTCGCCAAACATCCGTCCAAACAAACCAACCTATTTGCTTACTCCTTTGATAAAAACCGACAAGCTCTGAATCACCGCGAAATCAAACCCCAAGCCCTTGAAACGACGTGAATTCCGCCCACGTCCGCGCTATTCGTCGCGGCGAATGCGCAGTCTGCAAGTCTGGACGCAGCATTAGATAAAAAAATGTTGCCATTTAAAATTTTAAAAATAGTAACTAATAAATCAGTCGCTGCGCGTCTTAATTCAGATATGTGACATGCCTATCAGGTTTCTTTCTTTTGTTTTTTATTGTTTTTTTCCTGTCTTTTTGTTATTGGTTATTAAGTTTAATTAACGTTGGAGGTGCTTGTATATTTCAGACGATTTAAATTTAATTAAAAAAACAACCAATTCACTGTTTATAAAAATAGTAATGTATTTGTCTTTATTAAATTATTTACATTTTAAAATAAGTTAAATTTTACTTTTAGAGAGATGCTGTTTTGGGGCTTGCACTAAAGAAGCTACTATGTATTGCCCAAGTTGTGAAGGTAAGCTACAAAATCATAAAACTAAAATTCAAAATAATTAATAAAGAAACATTTAAAGACGTTTTGGTTTTCGTTTTTTTTTATTTAATTGATATATTTTTTTTTTAAATCAATATATCATAACCTCTTTTATTCATTTCCACAGGTATTTATTGCGTTGACTGCTGCACAGTAATCCACAAAAGCACAAATAAACTAATGAGTCATGAGCCTGTGCGGAGACGCAGGCAAAAATTTTCCCTCATGTTGGAAAATTGTGGTGAACATCCCAACATGCAGGTGGAGTTCTTCTGCAATTCCTGCGATCTGACTGCTTGCTGCTATTGTGTGCTAGAAAAGCACACTGATCATGAAAGGATACCCCTGTACCATTTGGTAAGACTTTCGTAAATTATAACCCAGGTGTCCAAGAATATGTGGGCAATCTCTTGGATTCATATAGAACACTTAAAAATAATGTGACAGGTTCATATAAAATATTTTCCCAAAGTTCTTCATTACAGAGATACATATATATGTGCCCTTAAAGAATGCTACTGGTAATCGGTTTTTGTTGAATATATTTATATCACTTGATACAATGAAACATTTTTTTAAATAATAAATACCAGTTAGGACTCCTTAAAATGGTATCCTTGTAATACATTTGCCTTTAGTAGTTCGTCAGGGGCAGACTTACCCTTACACAATAATACTAATTATTTTACACCTTGTATAATAAAGGAATTAAAATGACATTTTTAAATAGCTTAAACCCTTAGCTACAAAAAAGTATCCAGTATCCATTTTTCAGGAAAACTTAGTTAACATCACTTTTTTACTCAGTATAAAATTATCTTTTGATTTGTACAAGAGCGAGATCTGTAACTTTAACAAAAAAACTCTTTTTATGCTTTATTTGTTTTGTGTGAGATTAAATTTAAACAAAATATTATTTGGCTTTTTTCCAGAATAAAATAAAAGTTTATTCAACATTTTAAGAAAATTAAAACTTTTATTATATAGAGCAGAATAGTTCTTTATAGTATATACTATACTATACTATAAAGAACTATTCTGCTCTTACACAATATAATAAAAGTTATGATTACTTTAAAAGAAATAAAATAATAAAATATTTTATATTAAGTTACTTACAATACAAAGGTATTAATCTATAAACAAAGGTGCATAAGCTCTCGGTTTTCTAACAAGTTTATCAGTAAGTTTTTAGTTAACCTGTTTAACACAGTTTTGGTAAACAATTTACCACATTTTTGAGACGCAATCATTGGCCCAGTTCCCGTCTGGCGTCTTGTTACGATTTTATTTTATTGGATTAAAATAATTTCAACGAGAGCTAATGAACCTTTGTTTATAGATTGAAACCTTTGTATCGTAAGTAACTTAATATAAAATATTTCATTATTTTATTTCTTTTAAAGTAATCATAACTTTTATTATATTGTGTAAGAGCAGAATAGTTCTTCATAGTATATAAAAGTTTTAATTTTCTTAAAATGTTGAATAAACTTTTTAATTTTATTTTGGAGTAAAGCCAAATAATATTTTGTTTAAAAAACTCTTATTTTTAAAGTTACGAATTCCGTTCTTTCACAGGCCAAAAGATAATGTAAAAACGCGATGTTAACTAAATTTGCCAAAAAAATTGACTTTGCTGGTTCTTGCATCATACCCTTCAGTTATTTTTTTTTCAACTTAACAGTGAAGAAAAAGATACTTAATCTAAATGTTGATAAAAACTGGTCATGTAAGGGGTGCGTTGCCACAGTAAAGTTTTTGAAAAACTGAAGATTTTTTAAAAACATTAAGATTAATGTTAATATAAAACTATTTAATTACAAGATAATCAAAATTTATAAAAAACAATTAATTTTTATAAGCCGACCTAAATGGGTTAATTTGACTTATTTTGTTTTTAAATAAATGATTCAATTGTTTTTGCAATCTGTATATTTACCAACTCTGGTTTCATGCTAGCAACCCACTGACTACACAAATTTTGTCTTTTTTACCTGCTTCAAATCAAAAGGTTAATATTTCAGCCATGATAAATAGTCTGGTTTTTATACAGAGTGTTTGTGTACTGCAGTGCCAAACTGCTATGTTAGATTCCTCTCATAAAAATAAGAAAGTTCATATAAAAATGAGTTCGTAAATCTTCATTTATAAGATACAGGGTGTTGAACTTATAAAAAGTGGTTTTGTTAACATCATAAATAATATTTACCCATTTTTGTTGTAACTTATTATTCTCATGTATAAGAATTGGTTTTAGAATTATGAAAAATATACAAGTGTTTGTTTTAGAATGAGACTGAAATGGAAGAATTTAAAATATTGAAGAAAAACGCTGAAAAAGCCCTGAGGGAGGTGCTTTACACACAAAAAGTAAGCAAATAGTAATAAATAATGTAATATTTCTCTAAATATCTGGAAGATATGGATTTTGTTTTTATATTTATTTTATAGAAAACAGCCAGACTTACAAATTTTAACACCGGCTCAGTCAAAAAGATGTATGTCAATATTTTGCCGACTGCCATGCTAAAATTGAGAACTTGGAGAACAAATTGTGTGAGGAAGTAGATAATTTCAAAGGTAGTAATAGGTAAGCAATAAAAAATATTAATAAGGAAATTTTGTAAGATTTAAAATCTATCAGTGTTTAGGGCAAGCCGCAAATTGAGACGCGTATAACGCGTGCGACGCCAGAAACTATGTCACTGTCACAAAAATCAACGTCTTTTCGATTAGAATGTAGAACCCGCTGCCCGCGGAGGTCTTTTCTCCCCCCAAATCTTCAAGTATTTAAGTCCCGTGTCAAGAAACTTCCTCTTACCTCGCTTAAGACACCCACGGTACCTTAGTATTTAGGGTTTTAGCCTTCGTGGTTTGTCCAAAGATTTAATTGATGCCCGACGTTTCATATAGTGTCTATCTCCAACCGTTTTCAAGTGATAACTTAAAATACTGTTACGAAATTACGACTTACATACTAATGGTTGTTCACCGAAGCTTGACCGATTTTTCACGGTTTAGCAATGGCTGTCAAATATTTGGTTTGTCAATACTAGGCTTGCTAAATACGTTTTTGTTGTTTAGAATCACTGCAGCTTCTGTAATTTTAAACAACAAGAACGTATTTAGCAAGCCTAGTACCAAATATCTGGCAGCAGTCAACATACATACAATGTGTCTATGTCGCAGTCAAATGGTTATTTTATGCAAATGGCTTCTGTCTAAGCAAATGCTTTTTGCCTGGGCAAATAACCTTATGAAAATAACTTCTATTTAAAGTCCGTTTGCCTAGGAAAATAGCATTTGCCGTGGTCCTTGTTAGGCAAATGACTGAGATATGTATATTTGATAACATATTAGGCGTACAGTGTGTTTTGCAGACTACAGTAAGAAGCAAAGGCATGTGTAATTTGATTGGTTCGAAGTGCTATAGACGGTCGTGCAAAACTCATATTGGGGCAGTCATGGGTAGGTAAATAATTTTTTTAATTCGCTTTATTAATGCCCAGTTTCACAATATATGGTTACCATCACTTTTGGGTTAACTATTTTGAAAACACCAATCACATTTCGGTATTTCATTGTTTCTATGGTAACAAACCTATGGTTAGTGTTAACCAAATATTGGGAAACTGGCCGTAAGGAATTAAAAAAAAAGATTTAACTAACCAGAGCTAACCATGACACCAAATAATTCTATTTCCATTTGTCTAAAAATTGATTTGGCAAATAGAATCAAATGCTAAGTGACTAGTCAAATAGCATTTGCCTAGGCAATTAGAATTTAAAAATGAAAATACACTATTTTCCCAGGCAGATAGCAATTGCCTAGACAGAAGCCATTTGCCTAAAATAACCATTTGCCTGGACCTTTTAAATAATTTGGAAACTTTTTTATTATTAATTTTATAAAAAAAAGTTATTCTTTATAAAAACGTCTACATGGCCCATGGTTATTTACTTTTTTTCTGTGATATTGGTAAAAATTTAGGGTTATACATTAGTGCAATATATTTCAGAATTGTAAATTTCAATGGACAGTTTTAAATAAACTTTTAAAATTTACTGATATCAAAACAAGAACAATATAATGCACTAAGAACAAACCTTAATTTTCATTTTAATCGCAGAAAAAAGATAAAGAGAAAAAAATTATAAATAAACAAAATTGTATATTTAGAAGTATTTTTTAATTCTAAACATCTATTCTTTATAACATTTTTTTTTATATTAGCAAAAATTATAAGGTCAAACCTTGTATATGACTGATACAATTTGATATCTGATGATTGCATTTTAGGGTTTGAACCCCGCAGAACTTTTTATAAAGTATAACTTTTTTCCTAAAATTAATAATAAAAAAGTTTTCTATATGACGCCAACTTACGTAGACACGCTGTATAGTAACATTATATGAAAACCTACCTATAGGCAAAAATTATTTTATATAAACTTTTTAATATATTTTTAGGGGCTTAGATGGTATCCAGTCCTCTCTTACGTCATCGGCGGAGCAGTTAAAACAATTTGTTTCATTTAACGTGGATAAAATTGGTGATAAAAAGTTAAATTTAAGGGGAGCTTTGCAAAAATTAAGGAGCATTGATGATATTCCGAGGTTCTTGTTGAATGAAAATGGAAGTTCGGAACCAGTAAGGTAAATTAATTATGTGAAATATACAAGTACCCCATATTTTTTACTCACTTGGAAGCCTTCTATTATTAGTTCTTTACCAGACAGGTTGTCAGTGTAAAATTTAAGTAGCCCAGTTTGATAAAACTGTTGTGGTTATACTAGGTAATGCGTTGTAATTAAAACTTTTTTTTATTTTATTACACAACCTAAAATCAAATATCTCAAAAACGGTTAATCGGAGTGATTTTTAAAAAGTTTTCTTAAGGAGGTACATTTTAAGGAACTAGGGTACTAGAGTGAGTACAATAAAACGGAAGTATGATACAATATGCCTTTAGGCTGGAGTACCACCGGACATGAAGAAGGTTCCCTGAGGATAAAACAAAAAAAGGTGGTATATTTTATGCCACAAAGGAGTTTTTGCTAATTAGAGGAACCTAACCTAACAGTGGTACAACTTACTGATTTCATTTTTTTTTTTTTTTTTTTTTTCACTCTTTCCGCGATCTTCGAGTAGTGCGGTTCATGTTGACGTAGAGGTCTACATAGACCTTCCGGGTAGGCGATTGAAGGCATCGTACGAGCGTGACTGTACCCTTGGGGATCGAGAAAAGATTCACGCTAGATTGGGGCTTCTTTCTTCTGGGGCTAAGCGCTGTGAGTGAAGATTCCTAAAGCCTGAAGTTTTTACGTTTTGGTGTTGAACACATGGTGTCCTCGTATGGTCGAGGAGGTGCGCACGCCTGCGGAAATGCGTCAGGAATGAAAGTGAAGGTTATGCACGACACCAGTAGCAGCCGCTGGCTTGATAGTCGCAATTTATGCATGTTCAGAACTTTATTGCTGTTATTGAGCTAAATATTTGAATTTTTTAATCCGGAATTTCTGGGAGCGGAAAGCTCGACAATCCAGATTTTCCCACCACATTGAGCTGGCAATTGACTTGCATCAACGCCATAAACAAAGCAGTATCCAGTATTTATTTTTTAGATTTGTTGTTAATACCGATGTTATCGATGCACTTGACAATGATCTTGTCATAGAAAATGTGAGGATTCCAAATATCGTCTGGTCACCTCAAAAGATTTGCCAGAAGATTACTGTTTGGAAATTGACGAGGGCGACAGTGAGGTTGAGGGCAACATAAGTGCTATGTGTAAGCAAACAAGTTCATTTAAAAAATATCTAATAGGCTTGATGACAGTTTTTAAAAAACTGTTCTATATTGTATGCTATTAAAAATATATATCTTTGCAAACAGTTATTAATTTTAGGTTTTGAATACCCGTTAAAACATACATTTTATCCTCGCATTGCTGTATATACAGGGTGTCCGGAAATTTTGCGTCATAATTTCGATGGGCTATTCTGTCCAAAAAATTAATGCAACAAAGTTTTATAATTTTTTCGAAAACTTAAAATTATCCAAGATACAAGATGTTGAAGAAAATTTTTTTATGTTTTTATTTAATAACTTTTTTCTAGTGTACTGATTTTTGCCAAATTTTGCATACATATCGCTGGTAATTCTTTAAATACACCTTATTAATTTGACGCCAGTGGTCAATGCCAAAGGGCATTAACTGTCTTTTACTTTAGAAAAATGACCTAAAACTCTTTTGTCTTAACCCCTATATAAATTTGGATATAAAATTAATAAAGAGCATCAAAATATCTTTTAAAAAGGTCCTCTTGTTGCAATAACCTAAAATAAAGGGTTTCCGAGAAAAACCACTTTAAACATTTACGTACATTTAATTAGAAATTTTGATTTTCAAAATTAAAAGTAATGTTAATAACATTAATTATTAATATTATTATTCTTAAGGTAATAGGCTTGTTCATAGAGAAATCCCAAACTAGTCAGCGCCAATCGGATATTATTATTTAGTCAGGTGAGCGGTTGCCAATTGGTCACCAGACGTATTTGTAAAATCTGATTGGCGCTGACTAATTTGAGATTTCTCTACGAACAAACTTAATATTGAACACACTTTATCTACTCGTGATGCAGAATTGGGCCGAATACTGAAAATCGGTATTCGAATACGAATATTTGAATACTTGAAAGAGAAAAGTATTGGAATATTCGGTAGTCACGAATACCCGAAATCGGTATTCGAATACTAGAAAAAGAAAAAACCGATGATTAAAAATTTGAAGCGCAAAAAAACTACTTTTTGTTCCCTTTTGGTATTGTACAGGGTGGTTTTTTGGTTGGTATTGCAGGTATAGGCTAAACGGTAAGAGATATAAAAAACTAATGTACGTATCTCGTTCTCTTTTTTGATGTTTAGTTCAATGGCGCAATCAAATCCACGCTAACTAGATTGGTTTTGAAGATACAGGGTAATTCTGAAAGTTCGTAAATTTTATTATGTCTTATTACCCAGACATTTATGAAGATAGAAAGAAACTTTAAATACAAGAGTTTTATAACTTTTACGTAGAATCCAGTGGCCTACATAAAATAAATATAAACGTTTTAATTTTTTAGATATTACCATAACATGTATTTCTTTAAATGGAACACCCTGTATCTAAGTATCTCAAAATTGCATTTTTTCTTGCGACTACAACAACATATAACACATACTATTTTGTTTTGCCCAAAATGTTTCTGCTACTTTGGGCAAAGCAAAATGGTATGTGTTATATATTGTTGTAATCGTAAGAAAAATGCATTTTTGTGATACTTAGATACAGGGTGTTCCATTTAAAAAATGCATGTTGTGGTAATTTCTCAAAAATTAAAACATTCATATTTATTTCAAGTACGCCACTGGATACTACGTAAAAAGATATAAAACTTTTGTATTTAAAGTTTCTTTCTATCTCCATAAATGTCCCAGTAATAAGACATAATAAAATCGACAATTTTTGAGAATCACCCTGTATCTTCCAAATCAATCAAGTTAGCGTGGATCTGATTGCGCCAATAAACTAAACATCAAAAAGAGAACGGGACACGTATATTAGTTTTTTTGTATCTCTTACCGTTTAGCCTATACCCTGCAATACCAACCAAAAACCACCCTGTACTCGTGACAATTTTGATATTTGAATACTGCCTTACCCATTCCGGTATTCGAATACTCGGAACGCCAGTATTCGAATAGTCAAAAAAAGTAGTCGTCGAATATTTCAAAAGTATTCGAATACAGAATCCCGATTACTAACCAAAAAGTATTCTGCCGAATCCCAAACACACAAATGTATTCGAATACCGGCAAAATGTATTCTCAATACTATTCACAATACTGACTATTCGAATACGACCCAACTCTGTCGTGGCGTCATTTCCTCTGTTTGGTGTTTTCAAATTTAAGGTGGGCTTTTATTTATTTTATGAAAATTGAATATTAATTTTCATAACATTGCTAAAATAAGGGCATTTCTCTGTAAGATCGTACAAATGCTGTCCTGGTAAATATTTTTAACATTTTCGTCGAAAAATCCATGTTCCATTTCAAAAACATTGCATTCGGCAAAGATGTCAACTTCACAACAATTTGCGTTTTATTTTACTAAAAAAACATTTGTAAATATGATAGTTTTTTTCTATTATGCAGGCAGGGGACTGTTTACAAATTCTGGGGACAAAATTTACAGGTGTTTAAATATATAATAAATATTATAATATATATAATAAAATTCGTAATGGGACCTTGTTTTACAAAAATATAATTTAAATAGATTTTTTTACAATGTATTAACTGTTAAAAGTATGTAATTTCAACAATTTCTTCATAAACCTATTTTTGGGGGAAATACAGTGAGAGGACTGTATTTTTAGAGGTTCTATCACTTCTAGAAAAAAAATGGAACAGCTATGGTTCTAAAAATTATAGGCCCGTAAAGCTTTAGGATTAATTTATTAGAAGTTGATAAGTGGTATTTATCTACATATTTTATTTACTTTTTGGAGAATCGCCCATAAACACTTTTTTATATCCCATAAATCTTATTTTATTTAAGTAATTTTAGAATGTTGTCATTATGCTTAATATTGTTTTATTAGTGAACCAGGACAACCCAAGCGATACTATGAGTTTAAGTAACGAGACAGAGAAACTCAAGATGGTTGTCGCATCGTCAGCAAATTCGGTGTCATCTAGGAAAGTGCAGAAACATACGAAGCCCAGTCAAAATACCAAAAAGAAATTAGGTAGCAAATATATTTTTTTAATGTCCAACTTAAGTTATATTTAATTTGTTGTCAGTTGTCAAAATCATAATATTTTTTAAATATAAACTAACGGTAATTTGTTAATGACGGGCAAAATTTAAGCAGTATTGGAGCAAACCAACTTTTAGAAAGGTAACAAACTTGATTCTTGTTATCCACATGTAATACCATAGTAACATTTTATGCGAAGATCAAATAATTATAATGTTTATATTTAAATTTAAAACAAAAAAACTTCAGCATCATCCAAAAATATATCGCTTTTTCTACATGTTACACAATATAATATTTTAAAAACAGTTTTAATTTTGTGGAAAACAAAGTAACTAAATATCGGTTTATTCGACAAGGAGTAAACGTATTAAAAAAATATATAAATAAATACCCAAAACCAGTTCACTTTTCCCTTTCAAATCTAAAATTTTCTCTTAAAATCTAAATTTTACTATATTGAAAATTATACTTAAGAAAATTATTTAAATTAAAACAAGAGATAGCAAACATTTTTTTATAGCTCTGTCGTTATAAAAATAATGATTGTTTAAAATATATACAGTGTGGTCCATTAAGTGTGCAACAAATGGAAAACTTTTTTATTCGCAATTTTTTAGAAAATTTTATTCTTCATAAAAGCTGGTGCTTAGTCCCAAACTGTATTAGGAGTATTTAGTTTTATTAAAAGGTAAAGAATATACAAAGTAAATCACAATATCTAAAAATGCTTAAGAGTAAGTACCCTTATTTTTTAAAATACAACAAAATGTTAAAAAAGTCATTTAAAATTAAAAGTTATGTTAAGTACCAAGTCATGGCCTGTTATTCGGATTTTTCATTTTTTTCTACCACTTTGAATTAACCATGTATGACAAAAGAAAATATTATTCTGATTATGACCTACCCTGTATAACATTTTTAATTTTTAGTAAAACTAACTACTGCTAATACAGATTCAGATCATGCACTTTTATAAAGAACAAAATTTTCTGACAAATTTCGAATAAAAAGTTTCCCATTTGTTGGACACTTAATGAACCACACTGTATTTAATGGAATTTTCAGAAATGGAAAGAGTAGATGTCCAGCACATTAATTCGATGGATAGTTTTTTTATTCAGTACAAAAATAACCAATCGAAACTGGTTCATTTGAACAAAGACATCGAGAATTATGTGAAAATGGGTGGTGCTCAACCAGTTGAAGAACCTCAATTGAGTAAGTGCACTATTTTAAATTTAGTAATAATCGTACTTATAGTATTTAATAATAAATACCAAATACAACTAATTCAGATAATGTATTTTTTTACATATTTTAATAATTTTAATCTAAAAGAAAGACCAGTTTAGTGGAGGAAATTTATAGGAAAAAAAGACCCAGGCATTCATTGTGTTTATTTTAGGTAAACAGTGAAACGGGATGTTGTTACCTCATTGTTTTCTTAGTTTTCAAGGGAGTCTATTTAAAAATTTTCAGTATAATAAAAGAATAATTTGGTATTTTTCAGTGTCATAACATTCCGTGCCATAAACTATTATATCTTTAAATAAATGTGCCACCTTTTTTTTCCATATTTAATTTTTTTTTCAGTGCTGTATCATACAGGATTTTTTTTGTCTAGAAATTACCTTTTAAAAAATTAAGTATCGTCATTATTTCTACTTTGATTTCTTTTTACTATGTAGTGAGAAAAAAAAATCACCGGCAGCGATATATTCCATATTTTTTACTTAAGTTATCACTTATTTTTGTAATTTCAGTTTTTAATATAAATAGTAACAGAAAATTCGAAATTTTCCAAACATTTTAAGTGGGAACACCGCTATTTTATTTTTACATTTTAAATCTCTTTCTAATGAGCACGGCATTGTTCATTTTTCAAAATTTGTACGAGGCGGGTTGAATTATTTACGCTGTACAAATTCTTCCACTTCAAATTTTTCTTGTTGTGGGAATAATAGCAAATGGACTGTATTTTACCTTTGTATTTTTTACTTTTGGTCTGGAAATTCTTTATTTAAATTCTTCTTGTTTTTCAAAACATACTTTCATTAAATATTTATTATTTACAATGCTTCTGGTAATTTATTAGTTATTTAACTAGAAGTATACTTAACTTATAATGAAAAATAGCTAATTTTTATTAATAATTATTATTGGTGTACGGTCGCCATTTTAAATATTACCAGGGTGTTGTGTTATATCATTGGTAAGAGATTTTAGCGTAGATTTGATGAGAGTGTTTAACATATAATTACATTTTCTCCCGTTAATTTATTAAAAAATAGCATATATCACTGGCTTGTAAAAGTGACACGGTGATTTTTTCATTTTCACAGCCTACTTAGCAAAAATAATTTTCAAAGCAATTTAATACAGAATAAAATTAGAAAAAAAGAAGTCACTTTTATAATAAGAAAGAGGTTAATGGATATTTGTATTTTAGATGATTTATATTTAACTCTTTATGTGACCGAATCTCAAAACCAAAAAGAACAGCGGTGGTGTAGAGCAAGGCTTGTAGACATCAAATCAGGCAAAAATGGACCACTCTATGAAATGTTCTTCATTGATTATGGAAAAACACAAACTGTAGATGGAAGCAGGTGGGTATTAAGCAAAATTATTATAAATAAACAACACCTTCAAGAAGGCGTCCAAAAGTACTATCAAAGTACTGTTTCTTAAGGGCACTATTTCCCTGCACAAACCTTTCCATATTGAAAACCACTTGCATCAGAAAGTTAGTAACTCGTGGGGTTATATCTACTTGTACGTGAAAAAACGCGTTTTTTAGGTTTCTTTTACAAAAAGACATATTTTCACAAAAATACACCGAAGACATGTAAATATCGAGAATTTAATGTCATTTAAAATTTCGCGGTTCACTTTTAAAAATATTGAATTTCCTTGCTCCTGTAGCTGATCTTCTCCGTAAAAAGATGTCTGGCGTTTAGGAAGATATCTCGGGTCCAAATCATTTAAAAGCTAAAAATCTGCAAGAATTATTTTTAGGATAGATAAAATCAGGTAATACTCGATAGAAGGGTCAAAATTTTGATCGTAGCTTCCCAAAGGTAAAAATCGTTCTTTTCAAGAATTTCCACTGGCGTAGTGGCTTAAAAAATCGAAATTTTTTGTCAAAAACCTTTTTCTCTACCCGTTACCTGACCAAAGTAACTAAATCAAATCAAATAATTAAATAAAAATAATAAATACCTATGTGCATATCTCTGAAACTATTTGATGAATTAATTTCAAATTTTCAGAGAATATAACCCTTAAAAAAATTATATTTTGGCCTTAGTTGGAAGGTTTTTTCAATTTTTACATTATTTTATTTTTATTTTATAGGATTAAAGACTTGCCTCCATTTTTGGCACAGAAAAACCATTTGCCATTGAATGCATGTTACACAACCCGATGACTGTAAACTGGAACAGTAAAGCTCACTTGTCTTTGGCTAAAATTTTGAATGGGTAAGAAGATAAATGCGTATACCTGGGTAACTCAAAAGTTATCCTTTAAAATTGAGGAAGACTTTTAATGAGTCACCAGAAGCATGACATCACAGAATATCCCATCATATATATCTGTTGTTATTTTTAGGATTATCTAAATTACCTTGTATATTTTTATTATATTATTTAATTACAGCAAAGATGTCTACATGATGGTGAAGGCGATTAACAGTGGTGTCCACGAGGTAGATCTCATGATAGCTTCTTCAGATGGTGGTGTTACTTCAGTAACAGACATATTAGTTCACGCTACGAATTCAGTGGGCCCTATAAATGAAGACAATGTCAGTTTAGATGGATCTATCTCCCTAAGAAAGGTAGGCACATTCTTAACAAGAGCTTTCCATAAAAATTTTGCGCGCATATTTTCCATACACATTGTATAATGGCTGTCAAAGCATATATTTTAGGTATATTAAATGTTATACCTTAGGACCTCCTTTGAAAGTAAATTGAATTCATAATTTTAGGAGGGATATTTTCCCACATTACGAGTATTCCCCAACAGCAAGAGTTTTCGGAAAAACCAAAAGAAAAAGTGGTAATTGCTAATGTTGTGGATCCTGAAAACATTTTTGTGCACCTGGTAAGTTTAATTTCTCTAATACATGATATGTTTATTATTCACGTGATGTATTTCTTGCAGGTGCAGCATCAAGAAACCTTTAAAAATATGAACCATTCCATTAAGAAAGCTTATAAGAATTCTAAATCGCATGGTTGTATTCCTATTGAAGGTATATATTATCTAATGTAATAATTGTCCGAAATCTTAAGGAAATATTATTAAAAATATAAATATCAATGTAGATTTAATTACTAAGATTTGGTGGTCATCAGTGATCTCGATGGATTGCCAATGTTATTACCTGCGCGAAACAAAAGTTACATTTCATGGGCGAAAACACGAGTTTGTACGCAAGCAAATCGAGGGTAAACGCACCTAGCGCCAAAGAGACTATCCGCATTATCGGAGAGAATTTGTCGACGCCGTAGCTAATAAGCATCACGGTCAGACCGCGGACGGGGGTACGGGGTGCCGGTTTTTGTATTTTGCCACTGCATTTAAGTGCGCATGTTCGTCCACCCATCCGTTTGTTTAATGCGCGAGGTCGTAAAAATCCGAAAAATGCTCCTTGCTACTGCGGATCTAAATGTAGGTTATCTATGGTCGTCACTGAGAACAAAAAAAATATTTTATTATTATTATTATTTTTTATTTTGTTTTTTAATCAGGGGCGAAGATATTTTGTGTATAAATAAAGTTGTGACACCCTTTATGGAGCTAACAGGGGTTTATTTTAGAAGATAAAAACAATCTGCCCAAAATAATAAGATTTTTTACTTTTACAAAGAACTTATTGAATGACCATCGTATCTCTATAGTTGCTAGATCCCAATGTTGGAATTTAACACATATATTTTTCAGGAACCTACGTCCTTGTCGAGCATAGAGATGTAATAAGATCAAATTTTCATCGTGCTTTTATTAAAAGTGTCGATTTGAACAGTGATCAGGTCCACGTTTTGCTGGTAGACTGGGGCATTAACGTAATGGTCTCTACCTCTAATATTAGACCACTGCAGGAGTGTTTTACGAAGTTGGAATCTCAGGTAAGAACATGGATTCTTTTTAAAATTTCTATTGGACTCTATTTTTTACATTATATCTATTAAGACATTTGATGGCAATTTGTTGGGTACACGCCACAATGTACGATAACTGGGACCTCTCTGGTTCTGGCCCCGGCATATAGTGAGCTGACCCTGTTCAGCCCTATTGACCCTTATAAACTGGCCAGTTGCCTGAAAGCAAAATAAAATAATCCCTCGGAAGCCGTTCATTTTAAGTTAATGCAACCAGAGGACATTATTAAAAGATATTTTGATGCTTTATATTAATTTTATATTCAATTTTATCGAATGATTGAAACAAAAAGTTCCAAGTCATTTTTCTAAAGTGAAGGACAGTTTAGGCCCTTTGGCATTGACTACTGGCGTCAAATTAATAGGGTGAATACAAAGAATCATTACTGATATGTATGTAAAATTTGGCAAAAATCAGTAAACTATAAGAAAAGTTATTGAAAAAAAAAAAACTTAATATCCTCTTTTTCGTTAATTTTGAATTTTTGAAAAAATTGTATAGAAGTTTGTTGCATTAATTATCCGTGAAGAATGTCCCACCGAAATCCTAAAGCGTAACTTCCGTACACCCTGTATTTATTTTTATTTTAATATTTCTGAACGTCATATGGCATTTTCAGTTTTGACGTTTTTTTGTTGTTGCTTTAACAACAAATTGTATTTCCGACGTTAGATTGCGTGCTCAAAGTCCAACTTTGCGCACGCTAGTAGAAAAATATTTTTACTACATCCTAACACTTATTTTAGGCTATTCTTGTGAAACTTGCCCATATTGCCCCGTACAATACCCAAGCTACATGGTCGCCGCACGCAACTAGCTTTCTTCAGACATACCATCGATCGCAAGACGTATTGAAGATGGTGGTCCATGAAACGGATCCGGTGGTTCAGGTCGCTTTGTTTGATATCTCCGGCAATGTAGATCTCTGCCTCAACGCTTTAATGGTAGATAATAATTTGGCCGATTCTACTGGACCTGTGTAAGTATTTTTTTTGTGGTTTATCTGATATTTAGATCGTATTTTACAATATAAACGAGTCATGGCAATAATTTGACAACATAGATTCACCTGCCACATTGCTTATTGAAAATCGTATGGTGCTCGGGTTTAAAAAGAGATATTTTCTAACTTGTATGCTCCATGTCACAACCCAAGGAATATAAACTTTTTAATAAGGAGCGCTCAATCTCATTTAAGTCTATGTTCGCTAAATTTTGTGACGTAATCTTTTTCCGTAATTCTTTATTTACAATCGTACTGAAAGGTTTTTGTCGAGGTTTTGGTGGTAATTTTTTGCTTTTTAGTCATTGGACTTTTATATATGTTTAGTTTTTACTGTTTATAGTTAAATTGAGTAGTTATTAGTACTGCAGTTACAGAGAATTGAAAAATTTGTAAACCAGGGGCACTGACCTTTGGATATTTTTTTACAGGGAATTTATGTTTAAATCGTTATTAAGGGTAAGATACAATTTTTTTGATGTTATTTTTAGTGATTTTATTTTATGGTATGCAAGTATTGGTTTATTTTGTTAGAAAAAACAATATTATGGCAAAAAGGTGACGTCACAAAGATAACCTATATTTTCGGACAAATATAAAAAATCGAGCGCTCCTTTTTAAAATGTTCACCTTCTCTCTATAATAGCACCCAAATTCGTTTGATATATTTTTGGAAGGTAAATATACAAATAAAACCTTACCTGACAGTTTATTGGTTTTTAAAGTTTACTTTGCAGCAATATTTAAGTTGAAATATTTGCTGTTAATAATATTAGGGTTAGGTTATTTTTCAATGACAAAAAAAATAAACTTGGAGTAAAACCAACAACTATAAAAAAGGTAAGAGCATACCAAACCCATTTACCCACCCACAAGCCACGGTATAGCATTTGACAAACCAAAGAGGGTATCAAAGATGGTGTGACATCACTATTTTGACGTCCGAAATTGGTTGATAGGCTTTAAACCAACAAAAGTAGAGTACAAAAACGGGCCAAAATCGCCTATAGTAACAGCCGAGATATCGCCGGGGATAGTGCAAAACCGCGAATCTACTATAGGTAAAGTCCCTGTATCTGCGTTTGATCGAACTTTACAATATCGTTACAACAAATGATACCAGTGGTCTAAGAAGACTTTGCTTAAAGTATTTTGAAGTAACCTTCAGGCATAGTACATTTATTTTTCTTTTACCATTTTCAATAATTGTCAATAATTAAACTATAATATTCCTATCAGCGCATACTATATCATCCTATTAAATCTTGACTTCTTATTTTTCGAGTGATAAACAAGATTATTTGTTTTTCACCAAGACACATCATTTTTTCAGTGCTTACTTAAATGTTAAATAGTCAATAAAAAATCGGCAGGCCAAAAGCAGTGTACCTTTAATGAATATTTTTTATAGATCAACAAAATTGGAATGGCCGCGATTTGAAGTAAAAATCCGGCTTTCTCTGAAGAAGAAGGTCTTTTGGCCTCAATACTCAAAAAAGCTCATGAAGAAGCCTACGATTCGGAAGACGATGATCTGAAAGATGTAAAGAAGAGACAAGTTGATGTGGTTAAAGTTGAGGCTCCAGATCTTATTTGGATAAAGTTTTTGGAGTTTAGGGAGAGGTAGGTCAAAAAATATACATTTTTTCACGACTGTTTAAGAATGTATGCATTATTAATGAGATTTTAAACAGGTAATGTCGCTCATTACCCACGGCCATTACCCACGGCTGTCATAGGGTAATTTAAATGTGCACAAATGCGATAATTTGTTTATATTTTCGAGAATCTCGTTTTCTTAATATGATTCCTCAGACAAGGACACTACTTTTTAGTTATATATGAGTATAATAATATCTAATAAGTACGTAAATTAACTTAAAATTAAATCTATTACATTTGATAAAAAATTTGCAGTAGGCAGTAATGTCGCGTATGTCATGGCTGACAAATATCGGGAATATAAAATATATTGTTCGTATTGATATAAATCCGCAAGAAAGTCATGGAAAATGTATACTACGCGACTCACACGGAATACTCATTCATTGAGCATTTAACCATTGCTTTTAATAAATTAAAGTATGAATAATTTTAACAAGACAGAGAAACATGGTATACCATTAGATATTACAATTATGAGAAGTCTAAAAAAGGTAGTATATTTATATTTTTGTTATTAAAAAACCTTACATTTTTTTTTTATTTCAGAGAAAGTTTAATGTTTAAAGAACTGCAAATTCACTACAGTCAGGAGCAAACAACGAAATCCAAGTGGGATATTGATGACCAGTGTGTTGTAGAAGTAAATCATGAGTTCGCCAGAGGTAAAATTTTAGAAGAGATTAATGGCGAATACAAAGTTTATTTGTATGATAAGGTAAATTTGGACAATCATTAAAAGTTATGTCTTGCTTTATTCGTTACATTTAACAAACAGTGCCCCTCATTTTGTTTTTTCATCCCTGGAGTACTAATTCTGCGAATCTGTCCTTTTCTTTCTTTCCAGAGCTTTAGCCACCGTACAAATAACTCATAGTTACCACCATACCATGGCGTCTGCTTTGAAGAATTGTCCAGTATAATTCCTCCACTCATGGTTCCCAACCGAGAAACTCGTGGTGCCGCACGTATGCATCCCTATACGGTCCAACTGGTAAGGCTCCGAACTTCCCACTTTGTTCGTTCTTTTATCCCTAAAGTTTCTAGAATGTGGAACATGCTGCCCGCGGAGGTCTTTCCTTTCCCCACCCCCAAATTTTCAACTATTTAAGTCCCATGTCAACAGACTCTCTTACCTCGCTTAAGATTCCTACAGTGCATTAGTATTTAGGCTTTTAGCCTTCGTGAATTGTTAAAAAAAATGGTAGTTTCACAGTCTCTCAATACATACAATTGTTCACATCAAAGCGCTGCCGACATTGCCTTTAAAGTGTGTAGCATTACCCGGTAAGCGCCGTCCGGTTACACACCGCTTAAATAAATCCCTTCAATCTGCAGCGGGGACGAGATGCAAGGAACAACCGTCGTCGGATATCCTCGGGCGTGTTCGTGCTGATAGCTAAGTGACTTAACTATAAGTTATGTGTACGGTGGCTCTAGGTTTTTAGGTCTATGTTAATAAACTGTTTTTTATTTTATTAAAGACATCCACCGTATGTTGGTACTTGGGATATAAGCTTTCAAAAACTCTTCCAAACTTTAATTTATTTTCGTGCATTTTATGAAAAATAACTGGATTTATTACATAAGATTGAGTTTACTGTTTTTACCTTTAAATTGTATATCTTTTTTGTTTTCACTGTTTTACTATTTGGAACCTATAAATCAGTAGTATAATATTTGCTAATAAATAAAATATAAATTATTTATAGGTCCGTGAAATTACAACTACAATTGACAAGATTTATGTGTACAATATGTATTTTATGAAATATCCGCAGGCTGTGCTTAGAAGTCATTTGGCATACATAAAACCGGCCGGTGACACTGGAAAATGGAGTAATTCTTCCATTGAAGCTTTGAAGGTAAGATACATACAGTAACAGACAAAAGTATATAGACAAAGACAATTTAAACATTATTTTAATTTTAAGAACTTTTATTGAAAGATTACCATATATTTATTGTTTATTACGAGAAACTATTTTTGGTCCATTTGTCTTCTTGTAAACCCAATTCATGGACAGTCTGTAGATCCTATTAATTCCTTAGTTGATTACGAAACGGAAAATATTTTGACGTAGTTTTTAACTATAAGATAAACATACTGTAAATATATCTAAGATATTTAATATTACCGCATTTGATTCATTATTGTAGGAAATATTTTCAAAGCATAAAAGAATTTATGGAAATAAGGCGCCTGAAAGCGACACAGAACTGGAAAAGAAAAGTTTGCCCCTTGATATGTGGTAAGTAAAACGATAGGTGACAGGTAGACTGTCACTGTGACAAATCAATAAAACATAAAATAATGTATTTCTTTTCCATTTTTTTTTGATTTAAATAATTATTGATATCTGCATTCCATATTTGCCATGCAGCCAGTATACACGTCGTGCCACTTTAGAATTACCAAGGGCTAAGTTTTGCTAATAAAAAGAACTTCAAAATTTTTGACACATCCTGTATAATGACAAATCCCATTTTTTTAATACATTCTAAGCTAGTTATTTAAATATGTGTATTTAAATAATAAAGAATGTATCCAAAAATTGACATTTTTAAAATTTTAAATTCAATTTTTTCCCATGGCTTTATTATAAAATTGGAGAAAAGAAAATTAGTGATATATTAGCACTGTTATGTAGAGTTAAAGAGTTAAAAGAAATAAAAATAAAAATTGCCCGTGTCAAAAATTTTTAAGCCATTTTTAAATTTAAATATTACCCTAACCATATTTTTTAGGAAATCCTGTAGCAATACCTTTGTTTTAATTCCTATGTTTAATATAAAATAATTTTTATCCGGTAAACAGATGGTTGCATCGCGCTTGCTATTCGGATCTTAGACTAAAAGCAACTACAAAGCGAGACCAACACATCATCATATCAAGAAAGGTTTCAATGCAGGCATTCTGTGTCTAATCTCTACCAGTAGTTTTCATCACGCAAAAACTCAGTTAATAGCATCAAACTGTCACAACGTGTATATTTCTTTTTGTTTGTTATATGTTTATACTAAACTTTGGTATTACTTTTAATTTTGTTTTTTTTCGTAATCTTGTATCAAGAAATTAAGATATCCTGACAGAAATAAAAGATGTACGACAAAAAGAAGCGCGTTCTCTCGTTTCGTTTAAGAGACGAGAATTTCTCTCTTCAGTGTCATCACTAGAACCTGTTATTAATCTCTATACAGGGTGTTTCCTAACTACAGTACGAAACTTTAAAGGGTAATTCCTTATATTGTTTTACGAAAAAAATCTTGTTAACGTATGTCCGAAGTAACTTTAATTTTTGAGATACAGGGCGTTAAAGTTAAAGAAAAGTCGGTATTTTATTATTATTTTAATATTCTTAAACGGATTTGGTAAAAACTTGGTACAGTTATTTGAAGTAATAAGGTTCTTATTTACCTTTAACTAGATTAAAATTATTGGGTACAGTGGCATCCCAGTGGGTACAACAGTCAATATTATTGATAAAAAAGTACGCCACTGACTGTTTTTGTAGTTTTATATTTTCTTTGTACCTATATAGCTTTGTTTTTTAGAAAAAAAAAATCAAGTGTTCTTTTACTCGTTCAAGTCTCTATAGCCAACATAAAATAAATACTAGTCATTTCGACCTTAAAATATATTAGCTAAAAAACCACCTTTTTATAAAATACATGACTGCTGGTCGAAATTGTTTTTTTTTTCATTTTCCCTTTTTATTTTTGTTTGCCTATGGATACATTTTAATATGGCCAAAAGTGGCTTTAACTTTTTTTCAAAAATGATGCTAGATACAGGGTGGCCATTTGAAAACGGGATAGCTAATTCAATGCTCGGACACGTCAATATTTGATTTCAAGGGGAACATTTTTTGCCACTTTTCACCCCAGAAACAGCACCATCTAGCAGGGGTGAAACACACCCCCAAAATCTTAAAAATATAAAGAGGGATCAAGTGAAACTTTTTTTCAACTTTTCTGTGGATGTGACAGCTTGCCAAAATTTAGATTCTTATTTTTTTAATGTATAATATTAAATTACCTGTTAAAGCAAGCTACTTTAAATGAAGGGGATATGATATGAATTACCTACTAACTAAAACTAGACGAATATGGTAAGAGTCTTTAAAATGGGATATCAATTAATTCTTCTGGCAAGGGTGTGATTTACCCCTAAAATTTCAGCCTCGACAGAAAGATTTATAAAAAAATAAAAATCCAAACTTTGACAAGCTGTCACATTAACAGAAACAATAGCAGAGACTTCAAAAACTTGGCAGTTGTAATCAGGGTCGAGAGACCGTCAAAATAAGTTATCACACGACCCCTTTTTATATTTATTTAAGATTTTGAGGAAGAGTCTCACCCCTGTTCGTAGAGGGTTGCTATTTAGGAGGTGAGAGTGGCAGAAAAATGTTTCCCCTAAAATCAAAAATTGACGTGTCCGAGCGTTTCTCCTTAAATGACCTGGATTGCCCAAAATTAGTTTTGTTTTGTTTTCAAATGGCCACCCTGTATAAAGAAAATGTAAGAGATTAAAAAGTTATACTTTTAGCTGCCTAATCGAAAAAATATAAAAACTACAAAAATAGTCAGGGGAGTAATTGTTTTTCTCAATAATAATGACTCTGGTGCCTACCATAGATAACCTACATTTAGATCCGTAGTAGCAAGAAGTATTTTTCGGATTTTTCAACCTCGCGCAGTAAACAAATGGATGGGTAGACGAACATATGCGCACCTTAAAGCCGTGGCAAAATACAAACACCGGCACCCCGTACCCTTCGTCCGCGGTCTGACCGTGACGCTTATTAGCTATCGTACTTCGAACAGAAAACCAGGACGCCGTCGACAAACTCTTTCCGATAATGCGGATAGTGTGTTTGGCGCCAGGTGCGTTTACCCTCAGCTTGCTTGCGCACAAACCGGTTTTTCGCCCATGAAATGTAACTTTTGTTTCGCGCAGGTTATAACATTGGCAATCCATCGAGATCAGTGGTGCCACTGGAAAAATTTATAAAATATCATCTTTCACGCACTGTATCTCTGAAATAAAGTAACTCCGGATATATGTTTATAGATACTTTTTTCTCAAGACAACATAAAGAATCACCCTCTGAAGTTTCGTACCGTAATTAGGAAACATACTGTATAATATAATTTATATTTTTAAGGTATGGACTTGTGATCCAAGGCGGTCCACTAGATCCTGACAGATTAAAATACGTATCAATTAACAATTTCTTAGTCAAATTAGGCTTTGCTTATAAAGTACCCAGACCGCTTACGCCGAAGCCGTCGTCGTCAAAAACGTTACTCGACAGTATTTCGAAGCCATCTACGTCCCAAACGTCACCTGTTAAAACTGCAAGAAGTGGAGACGATCTCCTTAAGGTGGTAAAGTTTGAGTTCTAGTCTTTAGCGGGGTATGGTTAATTCGTGCTCAGAAGGGTACATTTTTATGTTTTTTTACGACACGGTTATAATTTGTTTATTAAACTCAATGGTATAAGAAAAATAACATTTTAAAAATATCTTATTTATACAGGGTGTCTCTAAAAGGTGAGGAAGAAAAGGTACCACAGATTCCTGAGGCTAAAATATGACCATCTAGGTAAGAAATAAGAATCTGCCATCAGTTTAATTGTTAACACAAACAAACAAATTAAAAACGAAATAACATTTTTGAACCACTTTGTATGTAACTTTTAAGAGAAAATTCTTATTCTTCAACATATTTTACATAATAAAGGTATACTTGGTGAAAGTTGATTTAGGCAACTGTTTTTGAGATATCTGGATTTAATATAATCACTTCCTGTACGGCCAGGTCTAAGCTCTACAGAGTGTTTTAAAATAAGATGCTATGCTAATCTTTTACAGTGTGAATGTTAACGTGATTCTAAAAAGAAAAGATCAAATAAACCTATGTCCTAATAACTTATTTTCTGAGATACAGGGTGGTAAAGTTTAAAAAAAAAATAGTTTTTAACACTGGGTATCTCAAAAGTTAAACCATTTAGGACATAGGTTTATTTGAAGTTTTCTTCTTAAAATCACGTTAGTATTCATACTTTAAAAGATTAGCATCTGATTCTGAAACACCCTGTAAAGCTTGGACCACGCAATACAGAAAATGTTTTTTGAAATCCAGATATCTCGAAAACAGCTGCCTAAATCAATATTTACCAAGAATACATTTTTATGTAAAATATGTTGGAGAAAAATATTTAAAAAAGTTACATAAAAAATGGCTTAAATAGTTTTTACGTTTTTAATTTGTGCAAGGCTACCGCAGGTGGCGCCCTCTAAAGTTAACAATAAAATGGATGGCAAATTTCTATTTCTCGCCTTCTAAAACCCCTTTAGCCGAATGTTGTAACAATAAACCTATTATTAACAAAATTATTTGTAAAAAATTAAAATCAGAATTAATTTTCGACACCGTGTATCTTAAAACCATGCACTTTTGATCGAGGTAAGTCGGATTTGATCATCATATTTTAGCCTCTAGAATCCGGGGTAGCTTTTTTCCGCACCTTCTAGAGACACCCTGTATTAAGTTGGTTCAATTTATTTTAATTTTTTACAAAATTGTCTTGAAATGTTCATAGAATATTGAATAAAAACAAATTAAAAAAAAAAAAAAAAAACACCCTACCCATCCCTTAAGGAGAAGCAATCATTCCGACCAAAGACATATTGGAATACACACCGTTTCATTCATAATAAAACTAAATAGTTGAAACAATGATTTATTGTGGTGTTTAAACATTTACATGTTTTGTACGTCTTTAACTCCAAATTGTTAAACCCAAAATTAAAAATTTCGATATCTCAAATATCATTAGACTGCTACAATTTTTGTCTCTCCAAGATCAAACTGCTAAAAATATATACAGGTTGTTCAGTAACTCCGCCAACCAACTTTCATGGGTGATACAATAAAATATAAGAACAAAACTTTATATGAACATATGTCCTGAACTGAACGTCTTAGTTTTTAAACTACAGAGTTTTACATTTTTAAAAACTCACGTTTTTTTACAGTAACTTTTATTCCAATTTAGATGTTTTTAAAAAATTTGGGAGACGTCTTCTATTCATTAAAAGACTTTTTGACATACAAAAAATATGTATGTTCACCAGTGTCGCCCATGAGGGGTTTAGGTAGGGTAAATATTTTTAAAGGAAAAATGGTACGCCACTGCATTTTCTTAAAATAAAAATACTGTTTTGGATTCCCATTTAGTTTTGAACAAATTTAACCTTAAGATTGTTTTTATTAAATTCATGATTTTTGCGTAAATTAATACCATTTCTCGGCATGATCAAATCTCTATCTAGTATTTAGTATAGGGTAGACATGTTAAGAGTACGACCTATTACTTAGTTTGCTTTACCAATTATTCTATAAAACAAAAGTTGAAACATTGGTATATTGACCATTTTTCTCTTAAAGATATGATTTTGCTTTAAAAATACATTAGAAAGATAATATCAATTACTGTAGAACTAGATAGATAACCATGGCAAGGAATGGTTAGTATGCATTTACGCAAAACCTGTACATCAATAAAAAAATATAACAAACTTTTCCAAATTAAACAAGAATTCGAAAAAATATTTTTATTTTAATAACAGCCAGTGGCGTAATTTTTTTATATTTACTCTTAACCCTTATGGACGACACTGGTGGAATTTTTTTGTAGGTTAAAAAATGTCTTTAATGCGTAGGAAGTATCTTCAAATTCTTTAAAAATATCTGAATTGGTATAAAAGTTTCTATTATTTTTTACTGGAGAATCACCCCTTAAGAGGATGCCGTAGCACGTTAAATTATCTAAAACGCGATTACCTGCCGTTTTTAAATATTTGTTTTGAGAAAAGTTGTACATAGAAATATTTCTTAAAATGATCCAAAGATTATCGGAAAGTTAATTGATTTTTGGCAATGGTAATAATTAACACATTAAATTTCCCAAAATTACAAAACCGTAAAAATAACCAACTTTCCGATAATCTTTGGATCATTTTAAAAAACTCTTCAATATACGACTTTTTTCTCAAACAAATATTTAAAAACTGCAGCGAATCGCGTTTTAGCTCATTTAACGTGCTACGGCATCCAATTAAAGGTTGTCGGTAGAGTTACTGGACATCCTGTATATTTAAAATATATTTTTTCTAGATTCTTACTGGAGAATCTATAGAATACGAAGAAAAGGAGAAAAACGATTTAACCCCCGCAATAATTTCGGAACCTAATAGGTCTGCAGATGTTAAGTCTGGCGCAGAAGTACAGTTGAAAAGTTCAAAGAAAGATAAAAAGAACAAAAAACGAAGTCCGAGAAAAGAACGGCCGGAAAAGACTCAGTGTATGAAAATTTTGGAAAGCCTAAATAAATTAGAGGTTAAACCCTCTATTGCGCGGGAAAAAATGTAATTCCCAAAAAGACTGCAGAACCGGCAGACAGACAAACATCTACTCCTGCCAAAGAGTCAATGAATAAACAGGTAAAAAAATAAACTTATATACCGGGTGACAACTAAATTACTATCCAGCAATTTATTTTCTTCAGTAAAATTGTATAATTTTCAAATTAAGGGACGTTATATTGTATCACCGGATGCTAATTTTGGATATAATAGGATCTGTGTATTACTTCCGGTTTAACCGGAAGTGATATAAATTTTGATATTTTAAAGGAATCGCCCTGTATATTTTTTGGGATTTAAATTCTACTGGTTATTTCTAATATAAAACCTTAAATATTTCCATGACCTAACTCTCTAGAGTTTTGGAAAAAAGGCGTTTGAAAATGTCTAAACGACAGCGCAATATGCAGTTTAATGGGAAAACAAATAAACATCACAAAAATGTAAAATGCCTAAAATAGTTCTTTTAATAGTCTTTAATTTTAAAGACCATGATAATACTACTTCCTGTGTAACCGGAAGTGCTGTAAAATTTGAACTTCTAAGTATGATATCCCTGGTAATTTTAATGAAACACCCTATATATTTTTTAAGATTTTAATTCATTAAGCTGTTTTTGATATAAAACCTATAATACACCCTATTTTTTTAGTTTTAGAGAAAACGGAGTTTGAAAGGATCCGAACGACCTCACAACAGTGTCATGGATATTGGGTCGTCTGGACTTTTTCAAACGCGGTTTTCTCTAAAACTAAAAAAAAATAAGTTATGGGTGTATTATAAGTTTTATATCAGAAATAGCCTAAATAATTCCATTCCATTAAAATTACCAGGGTTATCATACTTAGAAGTTCAAATTTTACAGCACTTCCGGTTAAAAAGGAAATAGTATTATAATGGTCTTTAAAATTAGAAGAACTATTTTAAGCATTTAAAATTTTTATAATGTTCATTCGTTTTCCCATAAAACTGCATATTGTGCTGTCGTTTGGACAATTTCAAACGCCATTTTCTCCAAAACCAAAAGAGTTAGGTTATGGAAATATTTAAGGTTTTACATCAGGAATTATCTGTAGAATTCAAATTAAAAAAAAAAATTATGTTCGAAAATGCTTCGTTTCCGAAATACTGGGTCATAACTTTTCCATCATTCCAGATATGTTTCCCTTTTTTAACCATTACATCCCATGTTTTGCTGTATTTTTTTTTTTTAATAACCAGGGGCGTTCAAACAAGATTTGTATCGATTTTTTTTCAAGAAAAAATAGTAGGCCACTGCTTTTTCCTCCAATCAATATTATTTTTAAAATATTCATTTTCGTTGGAGTTTATTTGGTCTCTTGATATTTTTCCGTACGACGAACGGTTTTTGTTTAAAAAAATAAAAGCCATATTGATGCATGGCAAAATCGCCAAAATCTGATATGCTCTTTTATTTCAAATTAGGTTTTTGACTGTGTAATAGCCTTGTCAGAGCAAGAAACTTTTTAATGACAATACAATTTTAGTTAAGTAAGTATTTCGCCTTACTTTAATACAAATTATTCAAGACCGAATTTTACATACAAAACACCATATCAGATTTTATTGATTTGGCCATGCATTAAAATAGGTTTTATTTATTTAAACGGAAACCTTTCGTCGTTAGGAAAAATATTCAGAGACCAAATTAACTCCCAAGTAAATAAATATTTCAAAAATAATATTGATTTGAATCAAAAGCAGTGGCGTACAATTTTTTTCTTGAAAAAGCTCAATACAAATCTTGTTCGAATGCCACTGGTAATTTTTTAAAACTTTTACTGCAAAAAATGTAATATAATGGTTAAAAGAAGTGTACCAAATTTTGTGGAGATATCTGAAGTGGTAGGAAAGTTATGATAAAAAAGGATTTATTTTCTTAAAATTTTAACACTCTGTATTTCGGAAACGAAGCATTTTTGAACATAATTCTATTTGAAAAATGTTCTTATTTTCTTGCATTCTATACTGTGTTAAGAGAAATATATCAACTTAAAATTAACCGTGCATATTAAATGACATATTATTTTTTTATTATTTTTATTTTTAACTGTTAAATGTATTTTTCTCTTGCTCAATAAAAAAATTCAGTCGTCAAATAAGACGTTCGGATATGGCTGCCTTACACGGACTTGATTGTTTCATTTTTTATTTTAATTTTTTTTTTTTGTATTTTAGTCTGAAGAGCAGGCAACTAAAACTAAAAAGACTGAAGAAAAAGATGATATTAAGACACAAAGTGAGAAAGAACTAAAATCAATAGATAACGATGATCAAATTAAGAATTGGAGCGCTATAGTTGATGAAGAATTAGGCGAGCCTTTTGTTAAACCCAAAACGTTGCAAGGTCTAGATGACTCGGGTAAAGTTGCTTCCTATTCGGACCTCGTACTATAACCTATTTTTACAAACTTGTAATTCAACCTTTTAAAATTTGAATTAATGAATATTCTTAAATAGTTTAGAGAAAAACGGTTAACTTTTATTGTTGTATTTAATTCGTTTAAATATCATGTTTTGTGGCTTGCTTTTTCTTAATACTGACACATATATTTAATTTAAATTATTATAGGTGCTGAAGATGAACCTCAGGATTCTCCATATCACAAGAGCGAAGTCGTCATTGATGATTGGTTACCAGCGTTTAGACTTACTAAAAAGATTTTCAGGTATGATAAAAAAATACGTAAAAGTGCCCTTAAAGTTAAAAAAGATAACTTAACTAAACTTTTATACATTTTATAATGGTTTCTGAGACTCTATTTTTTGGCCAAAGTTAATAAATTCGTTCACGTTGCATCACAAAAAAAAAATAGATAATTATTATCACTATTATAATTTTTTTCAATTATCACAAAGACAAAATTATTTGATGGCACATCTATGACCTCATTAAACATTTATTTAGAAAGGTTCGCCATCCTTGTACTAAGATAATGTTTTTTTAAAACAAAATTATATAAAAAGGGAGTTGTAAAAAGTCAATTTAATTTGTTCTAATCAAAAATATAAACAATGAAAAAGATTATTTAAAAGATATTTTAATTCAAAATAAATCCTCTTGATTTTATAAATAATTGTTTCATTGAATTTGAAACTCAAAATATAAGACAAAATAGACCTGTTACAAATTTATTTTTACCATACATTCCCGGACTATCAAATAAAATTCAACGAATAGGAAATAAATTTAATATTCGCACAATTTTTAAAACGTAAAACACCATTAGATCTCAATTAACAAAAACAAAACCATACAACTTAAAATGAAAATACAAAAAAATGTCATTTATAAAGTACCATGCGAATGTAATAAGTTTTATATAGGTGAAACTTGTAGACCATTAACCAAACGCATAAAAGAACACAGATCATATATTAAAAACACAGAATTTTTTAAATCAAAAATCTGTCAACACACATTTGATAACAATTACAGAATAAACTGGGATGCTTGGAGCATTTTAGCAAAGGAAACTTGTTCTAAAAAACGCAAAATCAAAGAAAGTGAGTATATATTATTAAATAAAGATAATTGTGTAGCATCAATTTCACTTAATTTAAATAACACTTGGTTGCCTTTGCTTAATACTGCAGTATCTCCAGGAAAACTAAAAATCAACTGTACTTTGGCCACTCAAATTGATAATGAATACCTAGTAAGTAACTCCGGTTACTGTAGTTTAAAACCAATAAAATACATTTTTTTATTGTGGTAACTAGGGTTACTGAATTTTTAAACCAATAAAATCAATTTTTTGTACAGGTGTTT